>JAODAL010003280.1:0-177055 GCA_025379985.1 Phyllomedusa bahiana
TACATAAAAGGGTAAACCCGCCACAACAGCTCTGTATACAGATAAGTGCTTATGAGTGCCCCAGTACAGGGAGTGACAAAGTTGGGGTTAGCAATTAGGGATCTTGGTAGGCCTTAGAAAGGCCTAAGAAGATGTGTTCTCAGGCAGTATGAAAAACTCATGGTTTTTGTTCAAGAAAAAGTTGAAAATATAAAGCCATGTACGAAATGACTCTTAGGTTATGTTCACACGCAGTGTCAGACTGGTGGGTCTGGGGCCCACAGGGGAGTTGATCTCGGGGGCCCACCCTACTGTACCGGCCTCTCGGACATAAACGCGCCCATTTTACCACATAATACGTGTGTAAAAAAAATGAAATTGTGTAGTAAATGTAGTCACACATTTGTCAGTCTAACATATCATAGACAAACGGCTAAGTAGCTCCATCCATATCCCCTCCACCCACATACAATATCCTCCTCCACGTTTCCCTTGGTCACGCACCTCACCACCTTCTAAAATACACACCAGCAAGGAAGAAAGTGTACTCCTATCACAGGGTCAGGTGTTCCCTCACTCTTATAATCAGGAACACATGTACCTGGCCACTATACGCGCCAAAATAGAGACCTACATTAGTGGTCAATATCTACGTCGAAATCCCTAAAGAAGCATTTATGCTTCTATCATACATGAAAAAACTTTGAGACTCCGGTTCACATATCATGATCAGAACATTTAAGCTGCCCACGACTTTCAACGTGGTCTCAAATCGGGCAGTCCTATCCTATCTTTAACCCCCCAATCGAGCCAATCAGGCCTCTCACTGGGTCACCGACCCCCATTATTCAAAAAAAAAAATTAAAAAACACCCAACCTGCAAAGCTGCCCTTCTTATGACAGCCTGTGAGAGTGGGGGGGACAGAACGCAAAATGGAAGCACCTCTTCCTTTCCATATAGGTTAAAATCAATGTACACCAAGTATAACGTATGTTTCTGCCCACAAAAACATTTCTGAAAAAACGTATGCAAACCTGGGTGCCACCTGGGTGCCACTGGCAGGGCTGTGTGCCGCAGCCCTGCCAGTGGCACCCAGGTTTTGCATACGTTTTTTCAGAAATGTTTTTGTGGGCAAAACATACGTTATACTTGGTGTACATTGATTTTAACCTATATGGAAAGGAAGGGGTGCTTCCAATTTGGGTTTCTGTCCCCGCCCACTCTCACAGGCTGTCATAAGAAGGGCAGCTTTGCAGTTGGGTGTTTTTTATTTTTTCTCTCTGAATAATGGAGGGTCGGTGACCGTGAGAGGGCCCGATTGGCTCGATTGAGAGGTAAAGATTGGGTAGGACTCCGATTTTTAGACCCCCGTTGGGAAAGTCGTGGGCAGCTTTAAACATTTTTCTGATCATGATATGTGAACCGAGAGTCTCAAAGTTTTCACATAGTGGTCAGACACCAGCTCAGGTCACATCACATTACAATACAAAAAATAACCCCTGAAATCAGGGACTCACCGGAGATGTCATATCTGATGAGTCATTCTCTTCTCGAGTCGTTCTTTTTCCCTTCTCTTCTCCATCCGTTCCACCCTGCCATGATGACTTGTCCCGGCCACAACTCATCCCTGCAGAAATTACACACAAATATCTTAGAATCCTCAATTTTCCAGCATCTCTTTACCTATTCCCACCTCTGTACAAACTACCCAGGGGTGGGAGAGCGGGTACAAGCCATAACTTTAGGGGCCTAGTATCCTAGTATCCACGGTGGGTAGGTAAACAGCCCTCTGTAGATAAGCAGGCTCCAGTTAGGAAAGTAGATAGGCTACAGTTAGGTTGGTGGATCCAGTTGGTAGGCTGTAGGTAGGTGTTGGTGAGACACAATTAGTTACGCTGTAGGTAGGTTGTTTCCCTCAGGTAGGCTGTAGGTAGTTAGGTTAGCCTTTATATAGGCTGTAAGCTGTTAAGGACCCCCTTTAGGTAGTATACAGGCAGTTAGGGGTCTCTTTTAGGTAGTATACAGGCAGTTAGGGGTCTCTTTTAGGTAGTATACAGGCAGTTAGGGGCCCTTTAGGGAGTGTACAGGTAGTTAGGGGCCTCCTTTAGCTAGTGTGCAGGAAGTCAGCCCCCCCCTTTAGCTACTGTGGAGGAAGTCAGGGTCCCCTTTAGTATTTAGGTAGTCAGGGCCCCCTTTCATTAGCCAGGGCCCCCCTTTCATTAGCCAGGGCCCCCCTATGTAGTCATGGCCCCTCTTTCATTAGCCAGGGCCCCCCTATGTAGTCATGGCCCCCTTTCATTAGCCAGGGCCCCCTTTGTAGCCAGGGCCCCCCTTTCATTAGCCAGGGCCCCCCTTGTAGTCAGGGCCCCCCTATGTAGTTATGGCCCCCCTTTCATTAGCCAGGGACCCCCTCTGTAGCCAGGGACCCCCTCTGTAGCCAGGACCCCCTCTGTAGCCAGGACCCCCCCTCTGTAGCCAGGGCCCCTGTAGGCAGATAAAAAAAAAAAACAAATAACAAACAATCACTTACCCGGCTCCCGCTCCTGGCTGCTCCGGCTCCTAGTCGCTCCCGCCGCTCTGAGCTGCCGCCGGCTCCTGCCTGCATAGGCGGCGCGGTGATGTGACGTCACCGTGCCACCTATGTCAGCAGTAGGGGCCGGCGCCCGGCAGGCTGAAGGCCTAACACCTTCAGCCTGCCAGGGAGATCAGCGGAGCGCAGCGCTAGTGGTGCTGTGCTCCGCTGACACCGCGCAGCCCCGGGAGTTGGGGACATTAGTCCTCGGCTACCGGGCCCGGTCTCTGGGCGCTCGGGACACAGGGCCTCGGCGCTTAGGGGCCGAATGCGCGAACGGGCCCCGGGGAGTGGCGGGCACTGCCTCCGGGGCCCACAGCGGGTCGGGGAGGGCCCACCAGGGGATTCACCGATCCCCCGGCGGCCCAGTCCGAGCCTGTTCACACGGCGTATTCTGTCCGTGTCAACAAACATTATTAGATGCTTGTTTGGATCAGTCTATCGGACCCTAAATGGACCCAAACACGCATCTAGCAATGAGCAGTGTGATTTTACATTGCTTGCAATGTAAAACATGCATCAGCGTTCAGACGAGTGATCAAAGATAAGTATTTACTTGCATCTTTTGGATCCGTTCTAAGAACTGACACGTCAATTCTTGATCCAAAAGACACAGCAGGCGCCCTATAGGGTGCGATCCTGCTGCATCCAAAACACGCAACACTACGGTTGGAGCGATATGACACTAAACCGACGGCTTTTTGCGGATGATGATTTCGGATCTTACGAAAGACAACTCACAAGGGTCACATGTATGAAAACAGTGTAGAGATTTAAAATTCACTTTGTTTCCCATAGCAACCAATCATAGTCACTCCCTTCATTTTTTCCAATGCACGATATGAAACTAAAGGGGTGCTATTGATTGGTGCTATTAGCTCTGATTGTGTTTTATGGGCAAAAAAGTGAGTTTTAGACCTAGACAGTTTTCATACATGTGACCCAAGGTGTGGGGGCCATGCTCATAGGAGCTTACAATCTATTAGGGTGTGTGGGTGAGAAAAAAAAAAAACATTTGGTTCAGCACATCAAAAAAACATTTAAAAAAAGTAAACATAGGAGAACGCTGTTGTTGCTTTAATATACATACACATAACAATATCAGCAGACACACTAGATTGTCAATACGTTGAAAAAAACAAAGTAAACGATTCTCCTGCTTTTATAAAAAACATGCGAAGATATTTTTATTAAGAGGTGTTCATAGTCAGCACATTTCATGCCTCAAAAACAGCTTAATCCCACCTTCGAGCACATTTGAGGTACCGTTTTAAGCGAATGAGTGCGCTTAAACAGGTATTATGCGCAAAAGATGTTGAACTAAGAACCTCAAAAAACAAACTTCCATTTTTTTTTAAAAGCAGGAATGTTTTTTCACGTATTTCCAATCAGGTGTGCTGCTGCGAACTTGTTATGTGGGTGAGAAGAAGGTGGAGAAGTGCTCAGTTTATACAATGGTCCAACCATGTTGTATAAAAGGGGTGGATTGCATAAAAAGTGGATGAACACTCCCACCCATGACCAAACACAACACTCACAGATAAGTGGCTGTGAGTGCAGGAGTGACAGAAGTGGTAGTGTGACAATTATGCGGGGGGGGGGGTTTACCAATTGGCGGATCTTGCAATGAGCCTCGCCTATAGATATGTATTGCTCAGGGCACTATTAAACAGCTTTGGGCTTTCTAATATTGACTGATCGCACTGGTTAGTTCAACAGGGTGTCTTCGTTTGAAATACCTATTAGGGTCATAGGATTATGTACCAACAGAATAATGGACCCCAATACGTATTTACCAATTTTCAAGCATGTATGACATCAATATTCAATGTATAATACGTATCATCATATCAGACAATGTTTTTAACCATACATTTATTAGCAATCGGCGTTCGAATGGTTGCATACAAAAGAATTGTGAATGATCAATTCTTGCTCCATTTAATGCCTTAAAACTATAGGGACATTATTGGTCATAACGTTCGCAGAAAATGTCCTCTAAACATCTATCCAAACAGTTTTTGTGATCAACGTTTTGAGATGCGTTGAAAGACGCAATTGGCATTTTACATATTGACAAAAATGTACTCAAGAACGCGTCTCCACAAATGCTCTTAAGAGGAGTTGTGTGAGAAACCAAAAAAATAGGAACTTATGAAGTGCAGCAAATACTAAAGATAAAGCCAGTAACTCTCCATCACAAAGTTAAAGACTCATTAGAGAGATGCCCAGAGTGTGTAACTACGTACATAAGGCTGTTTGGTATCAGCATAATCACCACCAACTTGGATCTTTCTCCTAATGGGCTAGTGGGCGGAGCTACAGTTGTAGTGCGTCTGTGGTGAATACTACATTTCCTCACAAACAGCCTCCTCCTCCCTAACTGGAGCTACTAAATTCTGTATCTCTATCCACCACCGACATTTGTGTGTAGTGTATGTGTATGAATGCTTATGTATGTATGTTATGTAATGTATGGTCTAAATAGCACACACACTACAACACACACACACAACACGTGTGTGTATTACAGCCCCTCAGTCTTCCTAATGTACTCCTGAATGAGCCTTCCCTCATACACACAAGTCTCTAAAGCTGACTGAGCCCCGCACATGCCATTTCGGAAGAGGAGGGTGGAGCATGCATGATGTCGAGTCTAACCAGGACAGTAACTCACAGAGTCTGTTTTCTACTTCCCTGTAGACGTTCTTCTAGCTGAGAAATAGCCTGGCGTCCATTTTTTTCTTACATATATAATAATGATTGTCCCTCCCTAGACAAAACGAGTGGACCTAGGGTGTGGATACAACAGAGTAGGAGAAATAAAGATCTTTGTCCCATATGAATCGCAGCAGAAGTCACTGTTTATGTACAACTGGTCACAAGCTGCATTGACTTAGGGAATCATGAGTTAGCTCCAATCCTGATTGTATAATGGGGTTCACCACCATTTTCTTTTTATTACACTGCTGCCTACAAAAAAGAAAAAAACTTAACCCAACCCCACCCCCCACAGCATCCATTCCTCACTCTCCTCATTCTTACGCTTACACATTGTGTCCTCTGAATGAGCACGTCATCACTGCACCTGTTTTGAGTAGGCAAGGTATAGCATACTATATACAGTATTTATACTATATTTCATATATATTCATAAGCCTGCAGGCCCTAACTATTGAGCCTAATAGCTCACCTGTCACAATATATTATACAAAGCACACTCACTAATGTATTGCGCGTATAGTTGAGATAAGCGATCATGTAATAGTATAGATCTAGTCCCAAGCTAAACTCAACCTGGAATCCGGGAGATCTGCTGCCTGTAAAGCGATTACAAGAGACGCAAGCAGCGCAACTCCACCTCCAGCGGCCTGTCCGTATCTGCTACAACAGCACAATCGGAGGCCCCGCGATTGATGTCTCCACCCATCGTGATCTAGTCCACAGAAGGGGCAGGGTCAGCAGTTGAGAGGAGAGTGGTGGATGAAGGACTATATGACACCATACGACAGAGCCTATATAACGATATAGCACCATCAGAGGCGCTAAGCGAAAAACATACCTGAGCTCCAATGCAAAATGTATAAAAAGGCCCCCACCTACCATGCACCATTTATGATACTAGTATTTTCTTATGTGGCAGAGGGGTTTGGGGGCCCCCTCAGGATCCAGGACCCAATAGTGACTGCTTCCTGTGCACCCGCTATAGTTACACCCCTGAGCACCATACCTCAGAGCTTGTAAAACTTTATGGCACCATACCCCGGAGCCTGCATAACTAAATAGCACAATACACTGAAGCCTGTATGCCCTGTGTGACTATATAGCACCATACAGCGGAGCCTGTATGTCCTGTCTAACTATACAGTGCCATACACTGGAGCCTATATGCTCTGTGTGACTATACAGTGCCATACAATGGAGCCTATATACAGGGCCGCTGTACAGGGGGTACAGCCGGTACTACACATTACATTGCACTGTTGAATATGAGTAGTCCGCTACCAAAGCATGCCCCGTGTTTAATTTCGCATACAGAGTTTGCGCCCTGAGCGCTCCTGTGGGCCCGTGCAGGCCCCGCACGCAGTCGCTGTCACTGAAGGCCCGGGCTCTGTGTCCCAAGTGCTCAGAGACAGGGCCCGGGAATCGAGGACTAATGTCCTCAGAGACAGGGCTGCGCTGTGTCAGTGGAGCAGAGCCCCACTAGTGCTCCGCTCCGCCGTACACACTGGTAATATAATTGAGAGGGCAGCAGCCCATAGTTAATAACACTGCTACACAAAATCCAAATCCCAAGGCTAATAGTACCAATAATCACTGAGAGTAAGAACCATACGGCTACACCACTACCTATCATATCACACACTAACCATATAATTGGCATCATAACATTCAATCACTAGCAACCAAAGAGCCACATGTATGAAAAACTGTCTAGGCGTCTAAAACTCACTTTTGGTAACCCCTAGCAACCAATCAGAGGCGCCCCTCTCTATTTCAAATACATGGCTCTGGAAAATGTAGAGGGAGCGCTCGTTGCTATGAGACAACAAGGAGAATTTTAGACTGCGAGACAGTTTTCTTACAATGGCCCATAGTGTACTGAATATACCAAAACAAATCATCATAAAGCAACAGTGCACTGAACATAATGGCCACGACATCACATGAACAACAGAGATCACTATCAAACAGTGACTGAATAATACACCATCTCATCACAGAATCTAAAAATGTATATTACTACAAATATAACCGCCATACAGAGGTAGATCCAGGTGTACACTGATGCTCTGCACACATATAAGTGATTGCAGTAAAATTCCATTCAGGAACTCACAGGAGACATCTTCTACGATGAGTCATTCTCTTTCCCTTTTTTTCTCCATCTGCTCCAGACCGCCATGATGACTTCTCCCGGCTATAGCTCTTTACTGTGGAATTTATACCCAAATCCTCACTTTATCCTAGCACTTCCCTATCCATTCCCTACGCTATGTACAAACATCACCATTTGATAGCGACCCAAAATTGTAAAAATGACCCCTTTGTACCACTCAAAAAATACAATGTAGAGAAAAGAAACAAAAGGTAGCGGAAAGATGGCCTCTAATAGTGGAAGATAGCGTCTGAAGTGAGTAAAAAGCAGACAAATATCGGTAATCCTCTCACCTGCAGGTGTTTGCTGGTATTTTAGAGCACAACGCTCATAAGAAAAAATTTTTAGTGTGGTTTAGTCCCCCTTATAATAAATAATTCAGCCCCCCCCAAAACCAAACAAAGGGGAATCAAGGTAAGCAGAAGCGCCGCCCCCCCACCCCCAAAGCCCGCCCCGCAACACCACCGCGGGTGTGTTATTTCCCACACCCCAAAAAAACCCCCCCCCTCGTCTGGGGGTTGTAGGTAAAAAAAAAATAATAAAATCCCCCCCACCCTCCCCCCCCCCGACCCACCCGGGGATAATAAAACCCAAAAAAAAAAATCGTGGGAAATAAAACAGAAAAAAAAAAATATAAGAACAAAAAAAAAAAAAAATTTAAGAAAAACCGGGCCCCCCGTCAGAGCGGCAGCGCTCGTCCACAAACGAATTCCTCCGTGCAGAGAAGTGGCGTAATTAAAATTTTTAAATATTAAAAAAGGAGGGGAATTTTTTTTATTTTAAAAATTTTTTTAAAAAATTTTAAATAGGAAAAAACAAATTAAAAAAAAAATATATTTCCCTATAAAAAACCCGGCCCCCGTTTTTGAAATAAACCTTTCCCCGATTGTGGGCGTTACCCCCCCCCCAACAACAAAAAAAAGACCCCCCCCCGCCCCCCCCACGTCCCCCCCCCCCCCCCCCTCAGAAACAATGTCCCCCCCCCTGTTGTGGATATTTTGTTATTTTATTACACAAAACCCTGGTTACAGAAGGAACCATATCCTGCTTATATAAACTTGGTAAAACAGCATGTGATTGCGTGTTCTCCTTATTCACTACCAATCACATTTTTCTTTGTTAATGTTTAAACAGGGAAGGTAACAAAGTTGGAGAAACACCTATAACATTGTTTTCAAGAATTATATGTTAAAAATAGAAATAGAATCCCATTTGGTCTGTAATTCGTTACTGACCAAGTGAAAGAAAAAAGCGCTTGGTTACACTCAAAGCTTGCTGAAAACTCTAAGCTCAATTCCTGTACAAAGAAACAATTTTGCAGAACAAAAAATAGGGTGCTTCTGAAAGGAAAAAAAAAAAAATCACATAGAGCAAAACCAAAAATACTAACCTATGCAGCATTCCAAAATGAAAACAAACCAAATAGATGGTCGACGAAGCATTAACAAGCACATCTGTACATGGCCAAGAAAATATATATGTCATATAGTGACTAGAAAGTGTGCTAAAACAGTACTTAAACCTGGTGTGGATGATGGCCATATTGTGTGAGCGCCTGGATCATCACCAGGCCCGCTCGTGTTCCACAGAGGCATTCTGCCAAAGACATATAGAGTGTATCCGGATAGGAAAAAGACCAGGGCCAATAACAAAGTACGGTTACAAAATTTTGCGCCAATAGGAGAAAATAAAGACCAGGTTGGACATGTAATATAATAAACGCACTGCCTAATACAACACTAGATGGAAGCGCAATGTTGCGAAACGGCCCATATTGGGTCAAACAAAATGATAATAAATTAGGCTCCTATAAGATGTAACATCAAAATACTCATATAAAACAATCTTTAAAACTCGATTATCAGAATATAAATTAAAAATACAAAATACATATAAGCGAATGAAAAGTAATCCAATTATGTATACCATATAATACTATGTTTCTTGTAGTAGAGGGACCTGTTGATGATTTGGAGACTAAAGATAAACCTAATGAAGCGTAAAAGTTAAAAATGAGAAAAAGAGTTCAACCTCTCATTTAACCCTTTGAGGATTCACCGTTTTGCAGAGTGATCATCCAGAACACGTTCTTCGTTTTTGCGCAGGTATAACGTCAATATATCGTAGGTATCAGTTAGAACATATAAAACAAACAATGATACCTACGATAGATCCCGTATACGCCAAAACGAGAAGTGGTTCTCTGGATGTCACTCCAGCAAACGGTGAATCCCAAAGTGGTTAAACATGCAGCGGTGATTGGAACTCGTTTCTAATTTTTAACTTTTACATCACTATCGTTTACATCTAGTCCTCCAAACATCAAAGGTCCCACTACTACAATAACTAGTATTATACTGGTATACCATAAATGTATAGGACTTTCACATTCTAACTCTGTATTATCTGTATTTTATATATAGTACGATAATCGTTAATATGTTTTTAATATAAGTACTGATGTTACGCAACTATATGAGCCTATATTATTAAATGATATACACCAATATGGGCCGTTCATCAACAAGCGCTTTATTTTGATTAGCGCAGCTCGATATATTATATAACTAGTCCACCTGATTTTCTTTTCTCCTATGGACAAAATTTTGTACGCTCCTTGTTATTGGCCGTACATTTTCCTATCGGATACACTCTATCTGCTTTGCAGAAATGCCTCTGTGCTAACACGAGCGGCCCATGATGATCAGCGCTCCACATATATGAGCCATCTCATCACACAAGGTATTCTTACTTCTATCACCACTTCTAGTCCTTATGACATTTATAGTTTTCTGCATAGTACAGATTCGCTCTTGTAATTCGCACATCTATTTGGATGTTTTTTCTTTTGGAATGCTGCATAGGTTTAAAATTTTTTGGTTTGCTCTCTATTCTGAGATTTTTTTTTTGTTTCCTTTCAGAGCGCACACTATTTTTGTCTGCAAACTTGTTTCCTTTCAGGATTGGCTTAGAGAGGTTTTCACAAAGCTTAGATTGTAACCAAGCAGCTTTTCTTTTCATTGGATCAGTACGCATTCTACAGACCAATGGGATGCTATTTCTATTTTAACGTATACTTGAAAACATGTAAAAGGTTTTTCCCACATTTGAACCTTCCTTTAACATAAAGAGTGATTGGTCTGAATAGGAAACACCAAAATCACAGCTGTGTTTTACCAAGTATATAAACAGGTATTGTTTTCCCCCTTGTACCGTGTGTAATAACCACAGCATCTTGAGGAAGTGTCTTTCTCTGTGACACGAAACGCTTATGCATTTATATGTGTTTCTTATTTTAAAATAAATCTCTTTATATCCTACGCCACTGCCTGCACGAGGAATTCGTTGTCTGGACGAGCGCCCGGTATCTATTTTTTTCCTAATACTTCTCTAAAAGTAAAAAGTGCCACAAATGTTCTAATGGGGCGTCCCAGTTGTGAAACCAAGTTCAGTCATTTTTTTCGTCACAACATAGTAGGTAGTTATATCTCCACTAATATACGTAATGTATGTACATACCGCCAAACACAAGGGTAGGCAGAGAAGTAAACCTCCCTTTTAGGTAACTAGTTTCTCAAGTAGTGCGTAGGTATAAAGCCCCCGTTAGAGCTAGACTTTTATGTTCCATCATAGGTAGGTGTTCCAGTCCCCTATTAACAAGTTATATAGCCCTTGCCCCGAACAGCGGAAGGAATATAAAATGGGAGAATATATATACTATATTGAGAATTATAACGTACCTTGTAGGTCAGGATAAAATATAGGCCCCCCCCGTCGTAGCTCAGTCTATAACCCATGAAGATAGGTATATAGACCCCTAGCGTCGAGGTAGGTTTGGGTCTATATAAGCCGCCTACGTAAGTAAAAATACCACCACCCAAAAAAGGAATGTTTAACACCTAAGTCAGACATCTATTTTCAGCTACTCTATGGACATCTTCGCACCAGAAGGACTGAAACGTAGAGGTATGACTTGGTTGATTAAACTTTCCTTATTGTTTTTGGGGGCTCCCTGTTTTTTTTTTTTTCTTTTGTAGTAGAGGGACTGAGGTCTTTACTTCTAATTGAAACCCCCTTTGATTATTTTTTTTTAAATTTTTTTAGGGGTGTTGATCCTTATAAAAAATTAGGGGGTTTTTAGCCTCTAGTAGGTATTTAAAATACCCCACCGTAATAGGTATACCCCCCTTTGAGGTCAATATAACTTCCTTTGGTCGAAAAAAGCTCCGTGAGGTCAAATGGTCCCCCTTAATTAGATATGGCCTCACTGAAAGTAGAAAGCAACCTTTTTAATTAAATTAGCCCCCCTGTAGAAAAATTTTAAAGCTCCACGTGGGTTGATATAGCCCCCAAAGGGTAAATATTGCCTCCCAAAGTAAATATAATATATTTTTAAAATATAAATATATATATATATAGCCCCTTGTTGGTAAAATATAGCCGCCTTTAAAGGGAGATAGGTGGTGTATATTTCCCAAAAAATATAAAAAAAAAAAAAAATAATTTTTCTCTCCCTTTTCCCCCCCCCCAAGTAGCTTGGAACTAGTGTCCATTAAAGCGTTGTGATGTATTGGGTACAATGTTTCCCGGCGTCCCCTTTTTCCCAAAGCCTAAACTATGGAAAAGGGGAACCAGTTTGCAGGGGGATATGAAAGCCTTGCAACACGAAAAACCCGAACACTATTGTACATACAGCGCTATTGGGCGAAACAGCTGCACATGTTTTCAATTGGGTGTGGAAAGTAGTCACCCTTGGCTCCTTTTCCCCCGAAAAAAGGCCTGCCCCTAAAGTTTCCCCCACATTGAGTAGAGGGTTGTTTTTATTGATTTAAGTGTCTTTTTTCGATGGGAGTATATATATTAAGGTGGCATATTAATTTTTTCTCCTCAAGTGTTGCAGTCATTTTGGGTGTTCTAGTGTTTTTTGTAAATGTTATGGGGTTACTTTCTTGCCGAGCTACTTTTAAGGGTATTTCACACCCGGGGTTATTTCAGAATTATTTACACGGATTGCCCATCGTAAAATCCGTTCCCAAACAGTTGAAAAAACATTGCAAAAAGTGCCACTAAGTGTGGCACGTATTTGTAACTGTTTTTCCCGACGGATTCACCATCTCCAACCATTGTAGGTGGTGAATCCGTCCGTAAATAATTGACATGCAAAATGTTTTCCGTCCCGGATTCCCGTCGTCAATCCGCGGGGCGCCAATCCGGGCACGGAAAATACCGCGTCGTGTGAAACGACCGTATTTTCTATTAAAATAAATAAAAATAGGCGTTGTTACTTATTTCTGATGGATTTGCTGAACGGATTGACGATCGTCAAACCGTACGTAAATTCGCGGGCGAAATAAGCAGTGTGAACGAGGGCCTAACAGTATTTAGACTTTGTTTAAACAGTAGCTTTAAGGAACATAGGAGACATAGGAACCCAGGCTCATGTGCTCACATCACAATCAGCATCCGGGCTCTGGGGGCCTTAAATGGGCATTAATATTTAGGATTTGACTCTTGAATAAATTCCTTAAACAATTCTGAATACATTCCTGTAACGAGTATGGGACAGGTGACCACAAAAAAGACAGATAACCTCCTGTTAGGTAAACTGACAAAACTCCATTCACCAGAGGCCAATCATAACCAAAAGAAAATTTTACATAGATTTTAGAAAAAACACTTTATAAAAAAAATCTTCTAAAATCAAAAACATAATAGGGTAATGCCCCCTTTGGCAGGAAAAAACGGGTTTCACGGGACAGCTGAAACTAAAAGGAACAGAAGCCCAAGGGAAAAAAAGTTTTGTTTAAAGATTGGGGGAAAATTTTAAAAACATTTTCAAATATGAAAATAAAACCCCAAATTTCTTTTTTCATTTTTTTTTCCAATCATCCCCCTTTCCCCCTTAAAAATGAAGATTTCCCCAAAATAACTACATTTTTTCCAACCCATCCTTTGGTGAGTTTATTAGATTGCTGAGGTCATTGCCCATTTTTGAAAAGCTATTTTTGGAAACAAACTTCCACCGGGAGGAAACAAATTTAAAATCAAGCACACAGTCCAAGGCTCAAATTTTAAAAATAAATTTTTGACCCTTGAACAAAACAATACCCACACCATTTTTTTAAAGAAAAACTAAAAATTGGTATGGGGGATTTTTGGTTTAAATTTGGGGGCCAAGTCAAATCCCAACCTAAATAAATTTAATGGGGGCGGGGGGGGAAGGCCTGCTGAAAAGGGGTTGTATAACCGGGTGCAAACCCTTTAACATAAAAAAATTTTCTGGGGAAGAAGGAAAAGGGTTCCAAAAATTCCCCCACTCATTGTAATAAAAAAAATTGTTATTTTTGCACCCCCCACAAACCCAAAAACCCAAAAAACAAACTTGATTTCTATTTTTCTAGGGGAATTTCTGATTTGTTTTAAAAATTTTGACAACTTTCCTCCCCTTTTCCCAAACATGAATATAGTTTCTCTCATGTGTAAATTTCTTTCATATTTTATTAAGATTTAAGTAAAAAAATTTTTCCTCATTTTAAAATGAAAAAACCCCGGGTTTTTGTTCCAAAAGGGTAATTTCTTTTTTTAAAACATTTTTCACATAAAAACATTAAAATGGTTTCCCCCGATGTGTGTTTCTTTCATGTTTAAAAAAATTTTTAACTTTGTGTAAAACCCTTTTTCCCACATTTTGAGAAAGAATAGGGTTTTCCCTTCTGTGTGTATTTTTTCCAGGGTTAAACCCTTTATGGTTTTTCTGCTTAAAACCTTTTCTTCATTCTGAACAAGAATATGACTTCTCTCCTTTGTGAGCTCTGCTATGTTTAATACAATTTGATTTACTGGTGAAACATTTCCCACATTCTAAAAAACCCAAAAATTAGGCTTTCCCCTGTTTTGAACCTCCCCAAAGTGAAAAAAAATTTATTTTATTGTGGGAAAACATTTCCCCATTCCCCGGGAAAACAAATATGGGGTTTTTTCTCCGAGTGGAAATTTTCTTTGTCACAACCAGGGTTTTTTTCTTTTTTTGAAAACATTTCCCAAAAATTTTGAACAAAGAATTTGAGCCTTCTTCCCCCTGTGTGAGATCCCCTCAATCAACCCGGGTCCTTCCGTGTGAAACACTTTCCACATTTTGAAAATGAAATATGGCTTTTTCCCCTGTGTTAAAAAACTTGTGCAAAAACCAGATTTGACTTTGGGTAAAACATTTTTCCCCCTTCGAACATGAATTTTGGGCCCCTTTTTCTCCCGTGAGTTCCCCATATTATTATCCAGATTTGACTTCTGTATAAAACCCCTTTTTTCCACATTTCCCGAAAAACAATTTGGACTTCTTTCTTGTTGTGAAGTTTTCTCATTTTTTCACAAGTTTTTTTATTTTTTTTAAAAAGCACATTTCCACATTTTACAAAAGGGAATGGATTTTTCTAAAGTGAATTTTGCGTGTGAAGAAAGATCTGAGCTACTAATTGACTGTTCCTTCCATTTTCTGGCCCCACTTTGGGGTTTAAAAATCTGTGAAATTGGTCAGAAGAAGGTTCCCCCTGAATTTTGGGGTTTAGAGGATAGATCAGCACTCTCACGTCCTGGGGTTAAAAAAAGGGGGAAGAGGTTTTTCCCTTTTTGAGTGGGTGCATGTTCCCCTCAAACTTCTTTCGTTTCCCTTTAAAAGATAACAAAGGTGTTTCTTCAGAATGCTCATTTGGGGTTTTCTTTTGGGGGATTTAAAAATAGAATTCATGAATTTTTTTTTTATTTTTTTTGCAAATCACAAAAATAGGGCATTTTTATTAACCCTTCCTAACAAATGGTTTGACACCCCAGCTAATAAAAAAAATCTGCCAAAGGCAGATTTTTGAAGGGAAAATTTTTTTGTGGTCAATAGGGGGATTCACAACAATAATAAAACTTTATTTAAATTTGTTCCAACCTATTCCTTTCAGCATTTTACAAGGAAGAGGTAAAAGGTACAAAAAACCAGGGGAAATTTTTCAGTTAAAAAAAAGCTAAATAACAAAAAACAGACGCACGATTGGGGGGCCCCGCCCCACAAGAGCTTACAAACTTGTAAAGGTGTATGATGTACAAAGAAGTGCTTTGTTTTAAAAAAATGGTCCATCTATATTTTTGACCCCCTTAAGAACACGACATTTTGTACTCCCAAAACGGGGGGCCCCCTTCATTTTTGGAATTTTTAAAAATTTCCCCCGAAAAAAAAGCAAAAAAGGTGAAAATATCAAAAAAGGGAACTTTTTTTTTTTTTTTTACAAATTTGAAATTTGTAACCAATTTTTTGGAAAAACAGTAGATGATAACAATAAATGCAACTCAACATTGATTCCTCTGATTCCACCATTTTTAGAGATATCCCACATGTGGTCATAGTGTACCATTTTTCTCAACCCCAAGCCCCCGAATCGGTGGTGCACCTACTGGATTTTGGGGACTTATTTTCATTAGCATTTTCTTTAGGTGCCATTTCAGGTCCAAAACTTAGTAAACATCGCTAAAAAGACCTCATTTGGGAAACAACACCTGTTAAGGAATATTTCCAGGGGTGTAGTGATTATATAATCCCCACAGATGCTTCACAGATTTTTTTTTATTTTATTTAAACATTAAGCTATAAAAATAAAACTAAATATTTTTGTTTTCTAATAAAATGCAGTTGCCGCTGA
The DNA here is from genome assembly GCA_025379985.1 of Phyllomedusa bahiana. Lineage (NCBI taxonomy): Eukaryota > Metazoa > Chordata > Amphibia > Anura > Hylidae > Phyllomedusa > Phyllomedusa bahiana. The sequence continues at coordinate 16,113 of JAODAL010003280.1, forward strand.
AAATGTTTCATTTTTAAAAGGAATAGTGGAAAAAAAAAAAAACACACCAAGTTTGGCAGTACCGTATAGGTGGGTGTAAACTGCTATTTGGACGCACAGCAGGACGTACAACGGTGGGATCATGATCTGGCTTTTGGATGCAGACCCCAAATTTTGTTACACAATTTCTTCCAAGTTCAGCATTACCCTATATATGTTTGGGTGCATGGCAGGGTGCACAAGGGAGGGAACAGCATTTTGCTTTTGGAATGCAGATTTTGGTGGTTGCCATGTCGCATTTGCAAAGCCCCTAAAGTATCAGAACAGGTGAAATCTTCCAGAAGTCACCCCATTTTGGATTCAACACCCCCCAGGAAACTTATCTAGTAATGTGTTTTGCATTTAAGGCCCACAGGTGCTTCAAAGTTTTTTAGCATTAGGCCATAAACAGGAAAATAACAACCAGTGAATTCGCCATTGTTTTTTAGGTTTCATTTTCACAGCGTTTGCCATGCAGTATAAATTACATGATAAGTTCACTATGCAGATTTGTACATTTACAAAAAAAATCAATTTTATATAGTTTATGTTTTATTGCATTTTTATGTCATTCACTTCTGAAAGCTATAACTTATTTTTCTGTATACAGAGCTGATTTTTTTTTTGCGGGATGAGTAGACGTGGTCTACTTTTGGGGTTCATCTTTTTATCAAGGTCTGTGGGAGGCAGGATGAACAAAATACAGTAGTGTTTTTTTATTTTTTGCAGCGGTCACAGTGTGGTACAAATGACATGTTGATTTTACTCTGTGGGTCGATACAATTACAGCAATGCTCAATTTATATAGTTTTTTTTTTAATGTTGTAGTGTTATTGTGTAAATCAATATTTATGCATCGCTACCTTCTGATAGCCATAACTTTTTTATTTTGCCATATACGGAGCTGTGTAATGACTTTCTTTTGTGGGATGAATTGACATTTTCATTGGTACCACTTGGTGATTTACATGATTCTTTGATCTTTTTAAATTCCATTTTATGTGTTTTTTTTCCTTTTTTTACGGCGTCATCATGCAAGCTAAATAACAGGACAGATGTAAAGGCTTGGTCATTAAACACGTGGCAATACCAAATAGGTGTACTTTTTTATTTTTTGGGGCGACTGCCATTTACAATGGGGATAGAGCAGTGTGTGTGTTTTTACTCTATTTTTTGTTTGTGTTTTATTTTTTTTCCCCATTTCTTTTTACTTTTCATAATATTTACACTTGTCCCCATAGGGAACTTTACTTCAGCGAACTGCAGATCGCTGTTACAACGCAGAACAGTACATGCCTGTATGGTTATGTGCCATTGAACTGTTATCACCATGATGTCAGAATGTGGGCACCGCTGAGGTTCAGATGGTGACTGAGGAAGTCCCCTCCCTCTGTCTCTCCCTTAGCTGCTGTGATTGCGAGTCATCATGCCAGTTATGGGGTTAATCAGCTGTGATCGGAGCAAGCTCCGCTTGCAGCCAACAGTGCATGGAGTCAGCTGTAATATACGTGTGTGCGCGCTGATCTTTGCAGGCTCTGCTTGTGAGCCTGCAAAATGACCTGGATGTTCCTGAACGTCCAGATGCGTCAAGGCACCAGTAATTTGGATATTCAGCAACATCCACATGCGCTAAGGGGTTAATACGGAGTAACAAACACTCTGACACGCGGGAAACACCCAAATCCGGCACTCCTGAACTTCTGACTGAGTCAACTTTATTGAATATGCATTCTACAGCAGCAGTACAAACATGTAAAAAGTGGCTGGAAAACAGCCGGCGCGTTTCGGGCTACACTCGCCCTTGTTCACAGTTGACTCATTCAGAAGTTCAGGAGTGCCGGATTTGGGTGTTTCCCGCGATGCCAGTAGCTCAGAGGAGCGAAGCGCAAGTGAACACACCGGGAGTGTTTGTTAGTTGCTGTGGAGCCACAGCGCATCCAGGCCCTGCTTCATGAGCACAAGCAAGTGATCCCATACAACCGCAAAGCCAGAAGATGTAAAGGTGAGCCCTCATCTATATACAGTTTATGCACGTTAATATGGAGTAGTTTACATAAAAGTGGATAAACCCGCCACTATACAGTATATCTATATACAGATAAGTGCTTATGGGTGCCCCAGTGCAGGGAGTGACAGAAGTGTGTGTGACATAAAGTTGGGGTTAGCAATTAGGGATCTTCGTAGGCCTGCCTAAGATGATGTGTTCTCAGGCAATATGAAGAACTCATGGTTTTACTTCAAGAAAACGCAGTGACAGTTGAAAAGATAAATAAAGCCATGTGCGAAATGACCCTTAGGCTATGTTCACACGGCGTGTTCTGTACGTTATTAGATGCGTGTTTGGATCCGTCTATTGAACCCTAAACTGACCCATACACGCATCTAGCAATGAGCAGTGTGATTTTACATTGCTTGCAATGCATGGGCATTCAGACGAGTGATCGCCGTTGCATGTCTACTTGCGTCTTTCGGATGTGTTCTAAGAACTGACATGACGATTCTTGATCCAAAAGACGCAGCAGGCGCCCTATTTAAAACTATAGGATACGATCCTGCTGCATCCAAACACGCATGCGTGTTGGATGCGATTAACGCTGTGTTTTTTGTTTGCGATTTTCGGATTTTACAGATCAGACACAAGGTGTGGGGGTCCTGCTCACAGGAGCTTACAATTTTTGAGGGTGTTTGGGTGAGACGAAGGGTGAGAAGTACTCAGTTTACACAATGGTCCAACCATGTTGCATAAATAAGGGTTGGTTTACATAAAATGTGGATGAACCGGCCACCCAGACCATACATCTATATACAGAAAGGTGCCTGTGAGTGCCCAAGTGCAGGGAGTGACAGTGGTGTATGTGACAGAAAGTGGGGGGTTACCAATTAGGGCTCTTGGTTGGCCTGCCTAAGAAGATGTATTCTCAGGGCACTCTTAAAGCTTTGGGGGTTATGTGTGCCTGATCATATAAGGTATGTTCACACGGTGTTTGTTAAATACCTATTTGGGAATGGTTTATGTACCGAAAAATGGACCCCAAATACGTATTTACCAATGTTCAAGTGTGATAACATTCATTTCAATATAAAATACGTATCATCATTCAGACGATGTGTTTTACATACGTTTTTGCGCTGCATTAAACGGATGCATTCAGAGAATTGACATGTCAATGTCATGACATTGAAACTATAGGGATATGTTTCTGTAGTCCAGAAAATACATTTAAATATGTATCCAAACACTTTGTGATACGTTTTTGGATGCTTTTCACGCAATACGTTTTACGTATTGCAAAAACGTATCCAAGACACCGTCTACACATATTCTTAAAGGGGTTGTGTGAGAAACCAAAAATATCGGAACTTATAGTGCAGCAATAATAAAGATAAGCAGTAACTCTCCATCACAGCCCAGTGTGTGAACTACTTACAGATGCTGTTGTATCGCATAATGTCACCATGTTGGATCTTTCTCCTGACTGGACTAGTGGGCGGAAGTACAGTTGCTAGGTGCAATGTGTGAATACTACATTTCCCACAACAAACGCTTCCTCCCAGCTGATCTATACATTCTATATACTCTATCCACACCACATTTGTGTGTGTGTATATATATATATATATATATATATATATATATACAGCCCTCAGTCTCCTTTCTACTCTGCAGATTCGTCCCTCATACCACAAGTCTCTCCTGCTGACTGAGCACCGCACATGCCCAGTGATGTCAGTCAGCCGAGCCAGGAAGTAACTCAGAGTCTCTCATACTTCCTGTAAGACAGGTTTCTGCTGAGGAAAGAGCCCGGCGGCCATTTTGTTCTTCTATAATGATTATCCCTTAGACAAAATGAGTGGACCAGGTGTGAATACAACAGGGAGGAGAAATATAAGTCTTTGTCCATATGATCTGCAGCAGAAGTCAGCTGTTATGTACAACTGGGCTACAGCTGCATTGGCTGAGATCTGAGTTTGCTCCAATCCTGATTGTTTAAAGGGGTTCACCGCCATTTTTTTATTACACTGCTGCCTACAAAAAAGATTAAAAACTTAACCCCCCCTCCATCCATTCGTCACTCTCCCCATTCTTAGGCTTACACATTGCGTCCTCCGAATGAGCACGTCACCACTGCACCTGTTGATTGGCAAGGTAAGCATATATTTAAAAAAAAATGTTTATATATATATATATTTATTTTTTTTTTATTTTTTTCAATTTATAGATGTTCAGAAGCCTGCTAGACCGCCACTGATAGAACCTAAAAACTCACCTATCATACTTGTATTATACAAAGCAGCTCACTAATGTATTGCTGTATATTGTGATAATGATCATGTGATTTCATAATCTAGTCCCATGTAAGCTCACCTGACTGCTGGAATCCTGAGATATCTGCTGCCTGATAACAGAGAGCACAAGAGAACGGCAACTGCACCTCCAGGACCTGTCCTGTATCTGCTACACAGTACAAACTGGAGGACCAACGATAATGTCACGACCATGTGATCAGTCACAGGAAGGGGCAGGGTCAGCAGTGGAGAGGAGAGTGGTGGATGAAGGACCAATGTTAATGGTCATCTGACATAAGGGGCAGGATCAACAGTGAGGCGGACAGTGGTAAATGAAGGACTATATAACACCATACACCAGAGCCTGTATAATGATATAGCACCACCAGAGGCATAAGCTAAATCTCCTGGGCCCGAATGCAAAATTTATAAAAGGGCCCCCGCCTACCATTCGTCATTTATGATACTAGTGTTTTGTTATGGGGGAGAGGAGCCCAGTAGTGACTGCTTCCTGTGTACCCGCTATAGCTACACCTCTGAGCACCATACACCAGAGCCTGTATGACTTTATGGCACCATACCCCGGAGCCTGCATATCCTGTATAACACAATACACCGGAGCCTGTATGTCTTGTAGGACTATAAAGTGCCATACACTGGAGCCTATATGCCCTTTATGACTATATAGCACCAAAAACTAGAGCTTGTATATTTTGCATGACTATATAACACTATACACCAGAGCCTGTGTATCCCGTATTAATATATAGCATACATCGGAGCCCGTATGTCCTGTCTAACTATACAGTGCCATACACTGGAGCCTATATGCCATGTATGACTATATAGCACCATACACTGGATCTTATTTGTGCTGTACTTATTTGTCATACACTGACTATGTAGCACCATACACCAGAGCCTGTATGTCCTGCATGCAGTGTCGGACTGGGGGTCTGGTCCCACCAGGGGAGTTGATCTTGGGAGCCCAAACTACAGCTTATTTACATGAAAATAATATCTGTTAATTTGTAGGCCTCTCTGACCTAAATGCAAGCATTTTGTATACAAAACAGACCTGTATTGTGCAGTTCTCTCTACTGAGTCACATACGTGTCTGTCTCACACATTTGTCACAGTCTAACATATCATAGATAGTCACATGGCTGAGTGACTTCATGTAGGCCCTTGCTAAAACAACCTCACCAGCGGCCGGTAACGGGCAGGACAGGAGAAGACAGACTTGCTGCCGCCTGTGCATAAACCTCTTACTCTACCACCATCCTGCTGTCCTGCTGCAGGTGGCCCTTAGGCAAAATCAAATTTGGGCAGTGGTACAGCCAGAACTTTTGCCACCCAGGGTTGTTGCTAGGTTTTCCACCCCCTTTTACAGACTACACCCCTACTTTTCAAGCCACCATGCCCTTCTTTGAAAGAGCACCCCCGCGCCTCACCTTACAAATTATAAAATCAAACGATTTCGGGTTTTTGTTTTTATGTTACTATTTCTAAGATGGCAAACATTTGTACTTTTTTACTACCTTTTGCTGTGTGGAGCATTGGTGAGAGAGTTTTATATTAGCTGGGATTAGTTTACGACCTTTATAGCTAAATCACATCTACCTCTTACCCTCTAACATAAATTGGTTATCCCCCACTCATCACCCCAGCCCATGTCTGCTCTGGCGGCAGTTGGGGGGCGTATTTGTTCAGACAACAAAAGACACGGGTTGAGCCCGAGCCCATGACCTGTGCTCCTTGCTGTGTAATGTCAGGACCACTCTGCTCCCTCTGGAGTCTCGGATGCTAAGACTTCACGGAGGACTACTGCCCAAGCAACAGCTTGCAACAGCCCTCCAAGGGGTTCAGAGGTTTGTTTGCAACCTCCCCCCACAATTCTGAGGATGTGTGTATGTTGTGGTGGACCCCAACCCATTGTGCTCCAGAGGAGCCACTCCATAATTATTAAGTATCAGCATAGTGAGCACTCCCCATTCTATATAAAGTATCAGCATGAGTGCCCCCATTCATATACAAGGTTTCAAGGATCCTCCCCACCATACAAGGTTGTCCTGTCAGGACGATACCTCCCCCCCCCCCCTACCCCCCCCCCCAACCAATTCTACAGGTATCCTACCCCTACCCCCCCCCAACCATTCACAAGCCCACCCCCCACCCCCCCACACCATACAATGGGTTCATCTACCTGGTCAGGGATCCTTCCCCCACATACAATCTTGGTGTCTCAGGTCACCTTCCTCCCCCCAAAACAACCATACAACCTGGTGTCAGGATCCTTCCCCCCATCCCCATTCATACAAGTTGTCAGGATCCTTTCCACCATCATACAACGTTGTTCTAGGATCCCCCCCCACACAACCCCCATCACCCATCATACAACTGGTGTCAGGATGCCCTCCCCTCCATATACAAGTTGTCAGGATCCCTCCCCCACACCGCCCCATCATACAAAGTTGTCAGGATCCATCTCCCCCCGCCCCACATCATACAATGTTGTCAGGAATCCCTGCCCCACGCCCCATACCCGCACCCATCATACAAAGTTTGTACAGGTTCTCTACCCCCCCAGCCCCATCCATAGTTTGTCAGGATCCCCAACCCCCCCCCACCACCCCCCCACCCCACGCCTAGCCAATTAGTTACAAGGTTGTCAGGATACCAAAACCCCCATCCCCATTTTTTCATACAAGTTGTCCAGGATCCCCCCCCCCCCCCCAATCATACAAGTTGTCAGGATCCCCCATCCCCCCCCCAATCATACAAGTTGTCAGGTTCCCCCCCCCCCCATCATACAAGTTGTCAGGATCCTTCCCCCCCCCCCATCATACAAGTTGTCAGAATCCCCCACCCCCATCATGCAAGTTGTCAGGATCCCCCCCCCATCTACAAGTTGTCAGGATCCCCCCCCTTCATACAAGTCTGTCAGGAATCCTCCCATCCACCCCTTCCATACAAAGTTGTCAGCGTCCCCCCCCCCCCTCATACATAGTTGTCCAGGTCACCCCCCCATCATACAAGTTGTCAGGGTCCCCCCCCACATCATACAAGTTGTCAGGATCACTTCCCCACTCATACAAAGCTTGTCAGGATTCTACCCCCATCATACAAGTTTGTCAGGACCCCCCCCCCCCATCTCATACAAAGTTGTCAGTGATTCCTCCCACCCCATCATGTAACCAAGTTGTCAGGACCCCCGCCCATCATACAAGTTGTCAGGATCCCCCCCTCCATCATTCAATCGGTAGTCTGGATCCCCTCGCACCCCCCATCATACAAGTTATCAGGATCCTTCCAACCCCATCATACAAGTTGTCAGGATCCTTCCAACCCCATCATAAAAGGTGTCAAGATCCTCCCCCAACCATACAAGGTGTCAAGATCCTCCCCCAACATAACAAGTGTGTCAAGATCCTCCCCCAACCATTATACAACGGTCGTCAACGAAATCCTCTCCCCAACCACATGCCAAGGTGTCAGGAGCCACCCCCCCCCACCATACAGGATGTAGGAGCCCCCCTCCCCACCCCCAACCCACACCATACAAGGTGTCAGGAGGACCTTCCCCCAAGTTTACAAGCGTGTCATTCAGTGTTCCATACCTCCTGTTTGCGGCGCCAGTACGTCGTTGTGTTTTTGGAAGTACGCGCTGATCAGGCCGGCCCCATTCACATTAATTGTCAGCAGCAGGTATGTGCCGCAAACGAAGTTGACACTGTCAGTTTCTCTTCCTCGACGTACAATATGGGAAAAATAATTTGTATTGTATGAAACCGATGGAGCCCTCAGTGTAATCATAGTTCTCTATGAAACCTATGAATTACCTTAATTGCAGCACATATTTCGCCCGTATTAAAGTGCAAATACGCAGCGAAATGCACGCCAAATTCGCGTGTGAAACATACCCTTAAGAGGGAATATAATGTTGACCCATATATAACATGGTACTCCTACACCATAATTGATGATGTATATACAAGGATTTATTAACACTTATGTCATTACATTACGGCAGGGCAGTCTCTTCCTTTGGGCAGGGTATGCGGTCGCCGGGGGCCCCCAGGCATCAGGGTGGCCCCCCCCCACTCCACCCCCCCCCCCCCCCCCCCCCCCCCCCCCCCCCCCCCCCCCCCCCCCCCCCCCCCCCTGCCCAGGGCAGCCGTCTACCCTGCCCAATGGAAGCGATACTGGTGGAGGAACAAAAGGGGGTTTAAATTTTTTACAAGGGGGGGGGGGGGGGCGACAATCTACAGGAGGCTATAATTCTACTTAGGGGCAGCATATGTGACTCTTCAGTGGGCCTGGTATCCCTACCTACCTTAATGGTGGTAAACCATTATTACTATTTAATTATCGGGGGCCGGCCCATAACAGAGGGTATCGTAGGTAGTTGAAGAGCTAATTAAAGTGAGATTCTAAGATGTTTGTGCGTTACCCCATTCTGTGAGGGACGAGTTGTGGGCGGGGGGAGAAGTCGTCATGTCGGCTACTGGACGGAAGAGAGGAAAAGGGAAAATTATCGATTCGGAGAACGACTGCTGATCAGAGATGACGGTCTCCATGTGAGTCGTGATGTCAGGAGGTTATTTGCTTCTATATTGGTTCAAGTGCTGTCAGTCTCTGCATGTAAATGGTGACCTGGAGATGGTATATGTTGTCAGGGTTCATTTGTTTTTAGTTATAATGTATATATTTGTTTTGTTGCGTAGTTTTTTTTTTGGAGGCGGCGTGGCGGCCCAATGCATTGCTACTTGCACAGCGGGCACATAGTGCTGGTAACACGGCCCTGCATTTAGGGTATATTCGCACGGCGTTTTTGGATCCAATTTTGGATCTGTGTTGGATTAGAAAATCGGATCAAAAAACGCTGCAGCAATCGGATCTAAAACAGATCCAACACGTATCCAATACACAGCTGCGTGTTTGGATACGTCTTGGGTGCAGCAGGATCGCGCACTATACTTTAAAATAGGGCTCTGCTTCCTATTGACATGGACTAATCATTGGAAAGGATCACTCGTCTGTGAACGCCAATGCTGTGTTTTAATTAAACAAGCAATGTTTTTTCACACTGCTATTTATTCGATAAGTGTTTGGGTCCGTTTGGGGTCTGACAGACGGATCCAAACATGTATCGAAAAGCTTGTGTTACATGGAGTAAAACACGGTGTGTGAACATAGCCTTAGTCTGAATTAAATATAATAACATTCAGGTGTTCTATTAACTATCGCAGCCTATATTAAACTTGGGTTGTAATAGGTCTAGGATCAAATTAATATTGTAAAATAAAGTATAAAGCTATGGAAATATTTTGATTTTAATTTGCGAGTTTTTTTTTTTTTGTTTTTTTTTTAACGACTACTGTGATAAAAGGTCAAAATTAGACCAAATCTTCAATAAAAAAATATTTTAATGAAAGAAATTCATTAATTCTATTATTTGTCCTTCTGTAGCACACTCTCTGCAAATGACCAGGGCAGTGGTAGTGACTGGGATTTCCCTGCAAAGAAGTCTGATCAGTGTCGGACCTGGGGGGGTCTGGGGCCCACAGTGGACGTTGTTCTTGTGGCCCTTCCTACTGTACGTAAATATATTACCGGCCTCCTCGGACAATAAATGCGCCCATTTTACCACATTATTACAGTGGTGCAAAACGAACCTGTATTGTGTATACAATACAGCAAGTTAGTACACACTTTTGTCAGTCTAACACATCATAGACACAGGAACCTAAGCGAGACTCCATCATATCCCCCTCCACCACATACAATATCCCCCTCACCACAATACTCAATATCCTCCTCCACGTTTCCTTGTCACGCACCTCCACCACTTACTAAAATAAACTCAGCACAAGAAAGAAAGTTTTAATCCTTATCACAGGGTCAGGTGTTCCCCTCATCTCTTACAATAGGAACAAATGTACGCTGCCCACCTATACTAATGCCGATATAACTTACATACATCGCCATATAGGAGACCTCATAGTGTTCATTCAAGGGACACCCAGCTCAGGATCACATCACATTACTCAATATAAAAAAATATACCCTGAAATCCAGGGAATCACCGGAGATGTCATATCTTGATGAGTAGTTCTCTTCTCTTGAGTCGTTCTTATTCCCTTTTTCTTTGCATCTGTTCCACCACCGCCATGATAGGACCTTGTCAGGCTACACTATCCCTGCTCAGAAAATTTCAAACAAATATCTTAGAATCTCACTTTTCCAGAATCTCTTAACCTATTGCCCTCTCTTAACAAAACTACCCTGGGGTGGGAAAGAGCGGGTAAAAGCCATAACTTAGAGGCCTAGCGATACAGTAACCCACGGCGTGCGGTAGGTAAACAGCCCCCCATGTTAGATTAGCAGCCGGTCCCAGTTCCCAGTAGGAATGTTGATCGGCTACAGTTAGGTTGGTGGACCCCAGTTTAGTAACGGCTGTTTAGGTAGGTGTTAGGTGTATAGGTCCCAAATTGTTAGGTAAGCTTAGGGCAGTTAGGTCCATATATATAGGCTGCAAGCGTTAGGGACCCCCTTCCTTTAGGTAGATACAGGCAAGTTAGGGGACCCCCTGCTTTAGGTAGTATACGGACAGTTAGGGCTTCCCTTGAAGTAGTATTACAGGCAGTTAGGGCCTTCCTTGATGTATGTATACAGCAGTTAGGGGACTCCTTTAGCTACTATACAGGCAGGTTTGGCACTCCTTTAGCGGTAGTACTACATGGCAGCTTAAGGCCTCCTTTAGGTAGCATACCAGGCAGTTAGGGCCTCCTTTAGGGGTAGTTTACAGGTAGTTAGGGGCTCACTTTAGTCAGTGTGACACGGAGTCAGCCTCCCCCCACCTTTAGATAACTGTGGACGGAGTCAGGGCCCCCCTTTAGTATTTAGGTAGTCAGGTCCCCTTTAGGTACTCAGGCTCCCTTTAGGTAGTCAGGGCCCATCTTTCATTAGCCAGGGCCCCCCTTTGTAGTCAGGGCCCCCCTTTGTAGTCAGGGCCCCCCTTTGTAGTCAGGGCCCCCATTTCATTAGCCAGGGGCACCCCTTTCCATTTAGCCAGGGCCCCCATTCGTAGCCAGCGGCCCCCCTTTTCATTAGCCAGGGCCCACATTGTAGTCAGGCCCCCCTTGTAGTCAAGGCCCCCCCTTTCATAGCCAGGGCCCCCCTTTTCATTAGCCCAGGGAACCCCCCTTTTATTAGCCAGGGAACCCCTCTATGTAGCACAGCGGGATCCCTCCTCTGTAGCCAGGGACCCCCTTCTGTAGCCAGGGTCCACATGTAGGCAGATTAAAAAATAAAAAAAAAAACAATCACTTACCAGGCTCCAGATCCTGGTCGCTCCCGCCGGCTTCCGAGCTGCCGCCGTACTCCTGCCGACCCTGCATAGGCTGCGCGGTGATGTGACGTTCACGCGCCGCCTTCTGTCAGCAGTGGGGCCGTCGCGACCCCCGACAGGCTGAAGGCCTACGCCTTCAGCCTTCAAAGGGAGGATCTTGCGGTGTTGCAGCGCTAGTGCGCGTGATCTGATGACTCCCGCACAGACCCGGGAAGTCGGGGGATCTGGGCGCTGGATTGCAGGCCTGGGAGCTAGGGACGGATGCGCCGACCGCGGACGGGCCACGGGGAGGAGTGGTGGCACTCGCCTACGGGGCCCACCAAGCAAGCATCGGGGGGCCAACCGGGGGATTCTACTCGGTCCCCGGCGGCACAGTACCGAGGACTGACTTGATCCCTTCTATAGACGTCCACCGCGCCCCTACGTCCAGCAGTAGGGCGCCCGGCGCCCGGAAGGCTGATGGCCTCCGCCCTTTCAGGCCTGCCAGGGAGATCTGCAGAGTAGCAGCGTAGTTGGCGCTGTGATCTGCGACACCGCACAAGACCCCGGGCATCGGTCTCTGGGCGCTTGGGATGCAGGGCCCGGTCCGCTCAGGGACCAGATGCGCCGTACGGAACCGGGGAGCAAGGCGGCATGCCTCCGGGGCCCCACCGCGGGAAATTCACCGATCTCCGGCGGGACCAGTCAGAGACTGTCTAGATCCCCTTCTATACGAAAGGTCTAAGGGTGATGTCCAGGGGAACTCCTGTTCATGGGTGTGGATATGCCAAGAAATACACACTGACACAGAGGATCCAGTACTAGTGATAGCGATGACGTTGACATCGTCATCCGGGTCAATTGTCGGATATCTCGGCAATTATCAATAAGACTATCCTGAATAGTCGATATAGATCTATCGCGTATTGACCATTAAAGTATATGGGCAGAGAGGAAAACTAAACCCTTCATCTTACACCCAAAAACAAGGGATGGAAGAAGCCTGGACATTTCATCCACAACAGTCAAATGGTACGGGCTACATCTTAGGCACAACACTTAGGGTTTAATAATAAGCCAACACAGAAAAACTAAAACCTCACAGACCATTCACTATCCCTGTCTTGTACCACAGCATGACTTTAAACTGCATCACCCTACAAAATTAATAAGGCCAGAACTGGCAGTAAGGATTTGAACCATCATTTGACTTGAAACTTTGGACATTGAAATATCCCTGTCCTGAATGACAGCATGAAGCCCCAACACCTGCATGACCACTAGATTAAAATAGAGCCGGGTAAAAGGAGTCTTTCAACCCACCATTTTAGTTGAACTGGACATTTATACTTATTATCTGTCCTCGTACCGCAGAATGACCCCCGAACCTGTTTGACCACTGATCACACAAAAAGTGCACTATGCTATTCTGTACAGTGACTGTCATTTAGTATATTTTTTGGTTAACTGACCATTTGTTTAAAGATTTATTTAGGGAAGTTTATTTATAGTTTAACTACATTATTATCATTTTGCTTTTTTTTTCAAGTGTGATAAACATACAACATACACCCTCCCTGCAGTTTCTAAATGGTATTTTTTTTCTCGTGTTGATGTGTTAATTCGTCCGCACACCCCATAAGTAATACAAATGTCCTAATCTTCACCAAAACTACTTCTTAGTTGAGAAGACATTTGCCCTCCTGGCTTCTGAGACATGATTTCAGCCATTCAATTCAAGGGTTTCATTTTTCCTCCAAAATCCTTCCTTCAGTGATTAGGGACAGACTCCCCTGGAGTTTCAACAGGAGATGCACCCCATAGTGACTCCAGCCCGAAAAATTTTAAGCCTCAAATGGATGCAATTTGTGTCCAGCCTGGGGCCCTCTTTTGACACTACTTAACCTCACACGAATCACCTTTTTCAAAATATGATTTTTCTAGATAGAAAAAGCACTCTTGACTTGCCCTAAACGGTTGAGAGCAGTGTTGCCGTCACGCCATCTGTTAAACGGAGGTCCAGCTGGCCAGGGCAGACTTACATTAGGTGCGGTGAGTGACACCAGGCTGGACGTCCGTCATATCATTTACTTGGTAAATAAATGCCCTTATGACGCCCCTGCAACGGTAAACAGTCGTTGCTTGAAGCAGAGTACGGAACGTGTGAGTAGTCCTCCAGCTTCACTCTGTTACAACACGTCAAGACATGGGTAGCGCTTGGCCCCTACCGTATGAGTGCGGGGACCAATTGAGTATAACTTGGAAATACTGGTGGTCTAACAGCTTTCTGTTCCACCCAGGTGCCCTTTTTTCTTGGGCATTCTTTTTGTATTTTTACCAACGTGCTGGAGGAAATTGTCTCTGTTCTTTGTTCTACCTGTCCGTGATCCATATACTCCATGTCCCTCCTGAATAACTATCTGGTCATAGTCCTTCTGTACCTCCATTGTATCAATTAGCTATTTTGTCATGCAAGTTCTTTAGTAGTTTACATTCTAGAAAACCCCATTTTTTAAAATAAGGATGTGAATTCCCACCATGTTTTGTTTCTCTTTTTAATTGTATTAAATGGGTTGTCTCAATCAGGTATTGCTAGCTATGTTAAAAGATCTTGCAAAAACAATGTCATTTTTGCAATATGTGTCCATAACACGTGTTCCTTACTATTCTGTTTTCTGGACCAGCACATCACCCTTATGCACTCTTGACAATTGTGAAGAACAAATGTCTGTTAGAAGAAACACAACATTTTTTTTTAGAATAGGACCTTGTAGTATTGCTGCAAAAATTATAAAAATAACATCTCAGCCACTCGTTAAAAATTTGTGAGGGACAAATTGCCACTTGAAGCCCATTTCTGTTCCAAAGGACAATAATTTTAGCTGTATCTCACAGCAATATGTCCCTCAAAAACCCACATTGACAATGTGAAAACTTCTAAAGATAAAGTGAGGTAAATGGAAATACGTTTGTTGTCATAAAACCTTGCTGTACTTTACGTACTCCTCAACAACAAATACCAGCAAAATGAAACTGTTGGGAAAAGAAATAAAAAATTGCAGTAAAGAAATGATCATTTAAAAAAAAAAGTTTTCAAGAGGACCATTTCTGTTTGAAGAGGAATGTGGAAGTAGGACCGGCAAACTAATCGGTGACCTCGGCAATGGGGCCACAACCATCATCAGAGATCCATGCATGATTATCTGATGAAAGTCAAACGATCCCGACATTCATCTGCTGGGAAAGCCGGATGCGTTGTGTCTGTAATGACTCTCCAGCTGATGCTGAAAGTCCGCTCAGTTATGACGCTGGCTGCTGGGTCTGAACAAACACCCTCTTATGCGTCGGGAGCGAGCTCGGGCCATTCGTCCATTTTGGATACCAGAAGTATATTGGGTCCGGAACACTATACCAAAAACATCGTTGTTGTGACGCAGATAGTCGTGCACCATAATCTTAAGATGGTCTCTGTGTGTTGGATGTGTTGCTCCTGCATTGCATGCACGTTGGTGAGGTGGTTAATTAGATTGCCAGAAGGTCAGCCCATTAGCTTCTGCCCCACCTTGAGGGGACTGCTGCTGCTTCTGCCAGCTTCCTACGGATATTGCACTCTATGCTGTCACTGTCGTGATGTTGTTTCACCGTGACATTTGAGAACGTGAAGCAGACGCAAACCAGATGTCCTCCAGTTGAACAATCAGCAAGGTCTCCAATTTCCTGCTATTTTACTCTCTCTATTTGGGTGGGTGGAAGGAAAAGTGCTGAGTTTTGTTTTGTCCGGGGATCCAGGAGGGCTGCGCACCCAGTACAACCAGTAATGTTCGTTCATTTGGCATGGCCTTATTGCGTGGTTATGTTGGAGGAAATGGTGGGCATTCCAAGCTCTCATGTGAGGATGGTGAGGCCTTGATTGCCCAAGCCTCTGAGTCGAGGGGACTAGCAAACTGATCTTCCTCATCTTCCTCTCGCCTCAAATTCGCGCCAACCTCTTTCAAGGCCAGGGACGTTCGGTGTGTCTTAGGAATACCTCCTCCTCCTCTCGCTTCCTCCGGCACAGCTTCAACAAACAGCCCCTGATCTTGCCTCAGATGATGCACCCTGGAGCTGATGAGCGCCTTGCACTAGTCCTGGACCCAAACCACTGCCTAAATGAAGACCGGATTAAAATTGAGAAAAGAAAAACTGTCGGGCCTGTGTGGATTCGACGGAGAGAAAGGCTCCGTGTCTGATCTGTGTCCATCTCCTCTTCCCGTCGCTGGGGACGGGACCCTTGATGTTTCAGAGTGTCCAACGACTCGTTCATGAAATATGATCACTCCACTTATGCTAATGCTGACAAGGGCATCGTCCTCATGACCATTTTGGTGGCTCTCTTCAAAATACATGGACACAAAATACGGAAAGGTGCAGAGCTACTTTTTTCACCTGCCTCCACTCTCGGTGGCTCAGAATCACCCGAGGTCCGCACCGCTGCTTTGTCAGGCCATGTGTCACTTCGTATCTGCGTAATGGCATTGCGATGCTAGCCACAAATACGCTGAGCATGTGGAGGGTGGAATTCCAGCATGTTGCCACGTCACAATGAGACGGTTGACAGGGAGCCGAAAGCTGACGAATGCAACGCTCTGCCAAGGGGGACGAAGAAGGGGGTGGCTGCGAATGGACGGGAAGTATAACTCAGACCTCGGAGCCTCTCCTCAGCATGCAGTCCAGACCGGGTAGCTACTTCTTGATACAGAAATTCTTCTGGTGACAAGGTTCATGACATGTGCCCAGGCAAGGGATGTGCCTCCAGCAATACGATTCTTAAGGGTGGCCAGCAGATTTCTACCATTATCGCACACCACCCTCCCTGCACAAGGCTCTTGTCACCCAGCCAGCGCCTCGGTCTCGTTGCGGCGAGCCTTCCACAGCTCCTGACCTGTGTGTGGTCGGACTCCAAGTCAAGATTAATTTCAACATGGACTGGTGCTCACTCTGTGCAGTGATTGCCACCAGAGGAACCTTGGAGTTGAAAGAGCCCTGCAACCATCCATGCGGTTTTGAGAGCAGCTGTCACGCCAGAGCCTGAGACCACCCGTCACCCCAGAGACATCCTCCCAGCTACCCAGTGAGCTGTCAGAGATATAGCGGCCTTGGCCGTGGCCTTAATAGTCCATGTGTCGGTGGTCAGATGGCACAAGGACTTTTCAGGACCACAGATGCAGACAACGCGCATGAAATTTTACGATGACAGTAGGCTGCCAGGGCAGAGGACGGCTTTTCTGCAAAGAAATGGCCTGCTCGGACATCTGGTTTTGGGGCAGCCAAGGGCCATGACGTGGCGGAACCATGTGTCCACCACGGTAGAAGGCATCATTTCCAAAGCCAAAAACGCCATGGGCAATGCCGACATCAGGCTTTTTTTGGCTTTGGGCCGATGTTTTGGGTTAAGTGTTTCTTCTGCTCCCAACCTGGAAGACAGAAGGCTGGTGCTAGACTGGCCGCTGTACGGCGTGCAGGGTCGTCTAACTGGGGAAGGACAAGGGGTAGGATGGGTCTCTGCGTGGTTGCTGATCGGTACTCAGGGGACAGGTGGAGGCTGAAAATGCGGAAGGAGGATCCTGATCATGATCAGCGACATGGCAGATGACGGAAGCCTTGGGTGCCGGTGGCGGAGGAGCAGGAGAGACAGAGGGATGTGTGACAGTGGTTGGAGGCCACACGGGCGTCGGTCTGGCCTTCTTGGCCAAGTGTTGCCTCCATTTCAACTCATGCATTCGGGCTCCTTGCATTGTGACTAGACATGTTGGTGTGGTACAACACCTAAGACCAAGACTTCTTGCTCTACTTATGCGCTTTGGCATAGACGGCATATGACATTACTGGGGTGAATCAGAGGATTGTCAAAGAAGGCCAGCTTGAGACGGCTCCTGCACCTTTTTGACGGAGATAGCGAGGAGCGGGGGTTTCTGCTGACCGTGGCTGGTGGACATCATATCAGCAGACTTCTCGCGACCACACGCCCTCATCCCTTTTTGGGGGCGGGAAACCGTTACTGACACTACCCCATCGTCTTCCTCTGTCCAGTGATGAAGCGTTCGCAGCAAATTCTGCTGAAAAGACACCATTGCGATCCGCAATGTCATCATTCATCATCAAACAGGTGACTTGGTCGTCCTGACAATTCTGCAATCCAGGAGCTGCAGGCTACCAAGCAAGAGGGGACTGAAACCCGGCGTTGCAGACCGCAACTGGGATTTTTGCCGATTGAACCGGCTTCCTTCTCCTTCTCTGATGGAATCAGTAACTGGGCGTAGAGCAGACCCCAAAAAAAAAAAAAAACAATCATCATTCTTGGCTCTTGATCTTTTTACATGCTTCTGACCCCAACCGCATTTTGTCATCAAAGACGGTCTTCAGACAAAATGCAATTATCACAGTGGTAGGTAACGAAGTTGAACATTTGGGCTGCCTTCGCTTCCCAAGTTGGTCGGATGATGATGACGACATTGTGGCCAGTGACTGGGAGACGAGGAGGTAAGACTGATTGATGCAGGTTGCATTACCACTGAAGAATAACCAGATGGCGAAGCTGTTCGTTACTCGAGATTCACAGGCACTGATCCCTGCGATGACAGGCCTGACGGTCCTGCAATTGACGATCCGCTGGCATGCGTGTTGTCGCCAGCACTGGAAGGAGCACCTTCTCTCGTACCTCTACCATCATGTCCTACCCCCCTCTGTTGCTCGCTTCACCACTGAATTTGCGCTCCATGTCAGAAACGATAAAAATTTGAGAAGGTATGGAAGAGTTTTGGAAAGGTCTCTTATTTAAAAGAAGGCAAATCACAGCTATTCTCAAATCCACTCAAATTCAAAACAAAATGCTGTGATTTCAAATTTAACGCAAGGTGTCTATCAACAAATCTGGCTGACCAAAGTGAAAAAAAACCTGTTGAAATGTTTACTGGATATAAAAAGTATTTTTGGGGCACCTATCAGTACACCTGTGGTGACTAAAGTTGCTGGATTAAATTTAAACTGCAAGGTGGCTCTATCACACAAGCCTGGCCTACGCCAAAGTGAAAATAAAAACGTATCTGAAATGTATACTGGATAATAACAAAGGATTTTTGGCACCTATCAATTACTGTGGGGACTAAAAATAACTGATTCAAATTTCAACTGCAAAGTAGCCTTATCACACAAAGCTTGCTGACCAAAATGTGAAAAAAAAACACCTGTCTGAATGTAAACGGATAATAAAGGATTTTTGGGCACCTATCAGTACAAACTGTCGGTGACTACAAAGTTGCTGGATTCAAAATATAACTGCAAGGTGGCTCTATCAACAAGGGGGGGGGGCTGGCCTGCGCCAAAGTGAAAAAAAATCGTATCGGAAATGTATACAGGATAATAAAAGGTATTTTTTGGCAACCTATCAAAACCTGTGGTGACTACAAAATTGCTGGATTCTAATTTAACTGCAAAGGCGGGGGGGGAGGGGGGGGGGGCTGGCTATATATATCAACAAGCTGGACTGGGCTCAAAATTGCAAAATGACACCTTTTGAATGTATATTGATATTAATTGGAGTTTTGCACTAACAAATAGAACCTGCAGTTACTAGAAAAAGATCTGTATCCATAATATAAGCAATGCAATGTCTTAACAAAAAGTTTTGGCTGCTACAATATCAGTATCCTTTATAGAGCTTGTCTGTGTTCGCCGCGGCACCCCCCCCACCCCACTCCCCTAGTGATTCTACAGCTGGTAGTTGCTCCTTTAAAATTCTTCTGCCTAACTACCTAAAAATCTGCAATTCTCTGATCTAACTAAGTTCTAAGAATCACAGCTAAAAGTAGAGCTGTCCTGTGAAAAAATAAATAATTTCGCGAGTTTTGGGGACAGAGGCAAGCGCACGTCCTACGCTTGAGACACTGCACACACTGACATGAACGGGAAAGGGGCTTTTCTATGTAAAACGAGGTCATGTATTTTTCCAGCCAACGCAACCATACACATCCCAGTCATACGCGCACACACATCCCCCACCCTGCCAAAACTGAAAGCTGATTTGCTGGCAGCCAAATGACGGGAACGCCGAAAAGATATAACAAAAGCATTATAAAACTACAAAAATAAATCATAAAATTTCCAAAAAACACTGCTACACAAAACCCAAACCCCAAAGGCTAATATTACCAATAATCCCAGTGAGACCAAATAGTACTAAACCACGACCACATATCACCACCAATAAGACACATAACCACTTTATCACTACAACATATGTCTGAAAATACCACCACAAATCATCATCCATATTGGCTAAATAATACCGCAACATCATGAACACGATCCCCACCAAATAGTGACGAATAATATACCATCTCATCACAGAATTTAAAAATTTACCACGCAAAATACCCCCGCCATACGTGGTAATACCATTTACACAAATCTACCACTTCTGTAATCCTCTGCACACCATATATTGCTTTAAGTTACATCCGGGGACTCACTGCAACATATTCTCCGATGAGCATTCTTTTTAAAATAGTTGTTCTCTTTCCCCTTTTTTTCTCCATCTGCTCCAACTCTCCCCATAGCTCATCACGGGGAAATTTTACCAAAAAAACACTTAGACCCCTCACTTTTTCCGCACTTCCCTACTAAATTCCCACCCATTTACAAACTCACCATGTATAGCGACCCCCAAAGGGAATAAAAAAACCCCCTGTCCTTTGTACACCGCCAAACTAGGGAGGGCAGAGTAGTAAAATAAAAAAAAATATTCAGTAAAAACCCCACCGGGATAAGGCTTCATTAGGAATCCCACCAAACCTCCACACGGGTGCAAATAAGGAGGGGGGTACCCGCGTAAAACTCCCCAAAGCAGTAGGCAATTAAACAAGAAAGCACTCCAGCACTCGAGTGCTGGAGTGCTTTCTTGTTGAATTACCAGGCAGAGAAGTAAACCCTCTTTTAGGTAAGTAGTCCTCAAAGTAGGTAGGTGTATAGCCCCCTTTAGGTAGATTTATAGGTCCTCCGATAGGTAGTTATCCAGGTCACCAATTTACTAGTAATACAGCACCTGCCCCCAAAGGAAGGAATATAGACCCCCTGTAGGTAGATATATAGGGACCTTGTAAGTAGGTAGGAATATAGGCCCCAATAGCTAGGTATTTAGGGGTCCCCCGTAACGTACTCAGTATCTAACACATGTAGATAGGTATATAGACCCCTAGTCGGGTAGGTTGGTATATTTTCCGTTTATGGTAAAAAAAAGCAAATTGTTTAATCACCCTAGGCAATACCTGCCTACATTTCACTCCTCCTGAGCATATCAAGCACCATGGAAGGAGCTGAAACATAGCAGGTACGACTTTGTTGATTTACAAAATTACTTTTTTGATTTTTGGTGGTGCTGCTTTTTTTTGCTTTTGTACTGTAGAGGATTGAGGTCTTTATTTCTAAGCTTGCACACCTTGATTATTTGGTTTATACTTTAGAGGTGTTGTATCCTTATAAAAAATTTGTAGGTATAGCCCCCTTTTAGGTCAATATAACTACCTATGGGTCAATAAAGCTCAGTGTAGGTCAATATAGTCCCCCTTAAGTTAGATATAGCCTACCTGAATGTAGATATACCCCCTGTAGGTAAATATAGCCCCACTGCAGATAAATATAGCTCCATCATAGGTAGATATAGACCCCTATAGGTATATCAGCGCTATATTATATATATATATATAATATCTTCTATAGGTACATATACCCCCTTTTTAAGGAGATAGGTAGGTGTATAAGCCAAAAAAAAAGATAATTTGCTCTCTGGACCTTTTCCCCACCCAGCACTACACTGGAAGCTTGTGTCCAGTGTAAGTCTATGTTCACAACGGCTTAATTGCGGACTAATTACCCGCCGCACTTAGCCGTGTGGACGGGGGCGGGCGGGAGCGGGGGAGGAAGCAGGCCAGGAACTTCGCCTGCCCATAGACTATCACTGCTCGTAAGCGGCGTGACATGAAATTTATCTCCCGCCCGGGCGGGTGAGAGAGACCGTAATCCCCTAGTTCTCTATTAGAAACTGTAATACCGTAATGAAAGGGCCGTTTTTTCGGCCCGTAATTGCGCACTCGGCGCGTAATAACGGACCAAAGCAGCCCATTTTAAAAGACCGTGGTGAACATAGCCTTTAGCGTTGTGAGGTCATTGGGCTACAATGTTCCTGCCGTCTCCTTTGCCAGAAGCCTAAGCTTATGGAATAGGAGACCCAGTTCTGCAGGGGGCATGATGAAAGCCTTGCAACACGTAACCTGAGATACTGATCTGAAACATACAGCGCTCATTGAGGCGTAGCAGCGTCACATTGTTTTCAATGCCAGCAAAACAAAAAAAAAGTGAGAGTGCTGACCGATCAGCTCACTTTCTCCAGGCGGTGGGGCAGAGCGTCTGCCCAAAAATGGCCCTGCCCGTAAAGTTCTTTCTACAAGTAGACTAGGGGATTGGATTGGTTTTTCTTATTATATATGGTGTTTTATAAAATGTGTGGCATTGTCCTGATGGCTGATATATTAGTATATAAGAATGGTTATTCATTTTTCCTTCGAGTGTTGCAGTCATTTTGGGTGTTGCTAGTGTTTCTGTAAATGATTATGGAGTTACTTTCTTGCCTGAGCTACTTTTAACAGTATTTAGAGCTTTGCTTAAAGGTAGCCACATGGAGCATAGGAGGCATAGGAGCTCCAGGCTCACTGCTCCATCAATCATCAGCGTCCAGGCTCTGCTGCTTATGGCATTATGATTAGATTTGACTCTGAATAAATTCCATAAACAATTCTGAATACATTCCTGTAACGAGTATGGACAGTGACCACAAAGAAAGACATATAACACCTGTTAAGTAAATTGACAAAACTCCATTCAACCAGAGTTCTAAGTATAACAAAAAATATAACACAGAGTGAGAAAAAAAACACTTCATAAAAAGTCCATCTAAAATCACAACATAATATTGTAAATGCTTCAGGCAGATAACAGGAGTCATGAGCAGCCTATGATTACGTTCTCCTCTCCTATCCCTGCACGGCGAATACGCCGGGCTGTGGAGATCATTCACTGTCATTCTTACTAGCGGCGTATACCGGCGCCGCTAGCAGTGATTCCTATGGTCGGTGAGGTGCCGGCCCCCCGCTCCTCCCCCGCTCCGCGTCCGCCCCCGGCCACACTGCGTATAACTGCGGGGCGTAATTATGACCCGCAGTTAACCCGTGTGAACATAGCCTAAGAACTCCTCACGTCCTTTATCACAAGATGGGGGTCAGTGTTTATTCTTTATTTGAGCAGAATATAAAGGTGATGGATTTTGTTAAGGCCGCTTTTTCATTTTAAAAAATGTGGCCAATGTTATTTCCATCAGTATTTGTAACCTAAAACTAGCAGTAGATCAAAAGTTGGAAGACATGAATATATTTTCCTGATACTGTGTAAGCATCTTGATGGAATTGAGGCTTTGATTTTTCCAAGAAACCTCTATACATTTTTTACAATCATCCATTGGTGAGTTTTTAGGGGTGTTGAGGTCTGCTTTGAGCATCACACTTCCAGCCAGAGGGTATCATAGTTTCATCAAGCAGCATCGGGTACAATGAATAATTAATTTATAACCTCTAGCAACAAAACAATGACCCAAAAGACACAACATTAAAGAAAGAATTTTAAAAACTTAAGAAATGGTTTAAAAAAGAAAATTTTGTCTTAAAATGCCAATCAAGTCCTACCCGGAAGTCTATGAGAGCCTGTGGCCTGACCTGAAAAGGGTTGTATACATAGGGCATCCCATAAATATTGATAATATTTGATGAGAGGGTCCAAAGAGTTGGTGGACGGTCGTTAAGGAGTTAAATAACTTTTTACGGAGGTGAACAAGCCTTTTAACTCAAGCGCAAGCCTCAGAATTGAAGAAGCACCTACTTGATTTTTAGGCTCCTTTTTATTAGGATATACAGTACTTTAGCCACCAATTCCGTTTGCAGATTATTTTTTTTCCCCAAAATTGTGAGTAAAAAAATTTGCACTTCCATCACACCACACAATCCCAAACAAAACTGATTTCTAGCTTCTCTGCGATATACTCTGATTTTTTCAAAATTTTGATTCTCTCAGTGACAACATTTCTCACATTCCAAACATGAATATAGTTTCTCTCATGTGTGAATTATTTCATATTTATAAAGATTTAATAAGTACAAAACATTTCTAATTTCTTTATGCAAATTCTGTGATTTGTTCCAAAATGTAATTTCTTTGTAAAACATTATCCACATAAAGAACATCAATACGGTTTCCCCGATGTGTGATTTTTTTCATGTTTAACAAGATTTAACTTCTGTGTAAAATATGTAGAATATGGCTTCTCTCCTGTGTGTATTCTTTCATGTTCAACCAGTGGTTGAACCATGTGGCTTCTGCATAAAACCTTTTCCTCATTCTGAAGAAGAATATGACTTCTCCCCTGTGTGAACTCTCCCATGTGTAATAAAATTTGATTTACTGGTAAAACATTTCCCGCATTCTGAACACGAATATGGTTTCTCTCCAGAGTGGATTCTCTTGATGCACACCGGTTGACTTATGTGTAAAAACATTCCTACATTCTGAACATGAAATAGACTTCCTCCTGCCGGAGTGAATTCTCTTATGCACAACCAGGTTTGACTTTTGTGTAAAACATTTCCCACATTCTGAACACGAATAGCACTTCTCTCCTGTGTGAGATCTCTCATGATCAACCAGGGGTGCCTTCTGTGTGAAACACTTTCCACATTCTGAACAAGAATTTGGATTATCCCCAGTGTGAACTCTTGTGCACAACCAGATTTGACTTTTGTGTAAAACATTTCCCACATTCTGAACATGAATAGGATTTCTCTCTTGTGTGAATTTTCTCATGTCTCACAAGTTTTGATTTACTTATAAAGCACTTTCCACATTTTCACACAGGAATGGTTATTCTTTTTGTGCATTTTTCTGTGTGAAGAAAGATGTGAGCTATTACTAAACTGTACATCACCAGGAAACTGTTCACTCACTTTCTGGCCTTCACTAGGTAACACTCTGTGATTGGTCGATGGAGAAAGGTCTCCACCTTTAAGTGATAGAGGATAGATCGGTACTCCTCCAAGTCCATGGATGTACCATTAATGGGAATGAGGATTTCCCTCCTGAAGAGGCTGCATGATCTCTCTATCTTCTACTTTGTCTTTTAGAGATAACAAAAGTGCTTTTAAGAACGCTCACTGGGATTTTCTGTGAAGATTAAAAATGGAATTCATGATGTTTATTTATTTTTTTGCAAATCACAAAAGTAGATAAGTTGATAACATTCCTATGAGAATAGTCTGACACACAGCTAATTATGAAAATCTGTCACTGCAGATTTTTGAGCAAAAGCTTGTTGTGGTCCAATAGGAGGATCCACTAATAATTATAGAAAAAATAATCTTTATTTTATAGTGGCAACATATTCTACAGCATTTTTACAATGAAGGGTATAAAGTGCAGATAAACCCAGACATTACACGGTAAAAAGCTTACTTACAAATCAGAGACACAAATAGGCCTGGCCGGTGTGAGGGCCCTGCTCACAAGAGCTTTACATCTAGTAGGTTGTATGGGGTGAGACAAAGGGTTAGAATTTTTGTTTTACATAATGGTCTATCCCATATTTGATTGACCCCTTTAAAACGCAGGCCAGTTTTGTATCCAGCAGACGTACCCCCATTTTTGAAAGGTGACATGTCACTTTATGTGGGAATAACTTTTTGATACTATTATCTATCAATTTGATAAATTACTTTGTCTAAAAAAACTGCACCCCTTAAAGTATTCAAAACTGCATTTAGGAATTGTGTTAACCCTTTAGGGGTTTCACAGAAATTAAAGCAATGTGGATTCAACACCCCCCAGGAAACTTATCTAGGAGTGTATTGTGTATTTCAGGCCCACATTTTTTCTAAATTTTTTTATCATTAGGCCATAAACATGGAAAAAAACAAAGCAGCGAATCCGCTATTGTTTTTTTTGGTTTTATTTTTACAGCGTTCACCGTGTGTTATAAATGACATGATAATTTCACTATGCAGATTTCTACAATGACAACAAAATTAATTTTATATAGTTTTTTTTTTATGTTTTACTATATGAACACTATAGAAATGCGTTCTAAAAAAAATTACATTTTATGTTATCCTATTCTGACAGCGTTTACCTTTTTAGGGCTTGTCCGATGGCACAGGATAATTTCAGTATTTTTCAACTGTTGAGGATTTACAACCATCTTGAAAACAGACAAGCAAACACTCCCCCCTAAAATTCAATAGAAAATCCTTGCAGCAGAACCCACTGCACGATATTTCCGCCAACTTGTTTTAACAAAAAACCGCACGTCCTTGCGAAAAACTTAGAAACATGTTCATTTATCTTTCCGCCATTATCAGGCAGAACATGTGGAGCGAGAAGGGAGGGCTGATCCGCAAAACCGTGGGGACAAAAGCCGCCCCCCCCGCATGCCAAAAAAAGACCAAATACTGGTCGGGACTTCTGACCGGTATTTGGTCTTTGCCGTGTAAACGCACCCTCATTTTTCTGTATACAGAGCGGATTGCTTTTTGTAGGATCAGTGGATGTTTTCATTGATACCATTATGGGGTTCATCTTTTTATCAAAGTGTATGGGAGGCAGGATGAACAAAATACAGCAATCCTGGTAATGTTTTTTTTATTTGAATTTTTTTGCAGCGGTCACAGTGTGATACAAATGACATATTTACTTTACTCAGGTGATTGATATGGTTACAGCAATACCAAATTTAAATTTTTTTTATGTTCTACTGCTTTTACACAGCAAAACACTATTAACCCCTTCCCGACATAGGACGTACGTGCATTCCTGCAAATGGACGTATGGGTACGTCCTGGAGATAGTGCAGGCTTACAAACGAGCCCCACTCAATTGCGATATGGGACTCACAATAGATTACCGGAGTGAGCTCTGCCTGCATGTGATTAACCCTTAGTTTTCGTGATCTATCATGATCGCGATAACTAAGCTATAGACAGGAGGAATGAGTGTAATAAACACTTCCGGGCATCACCATGCCCACAATGCATTGTTGAGTATGGTGATTGACAGTCGCATGGAGACAAGTATAGAGCATTTCTGCTCTGTACTGATCTGTATTGTACCAGTGATCGGAAGATCACTTATACAAATCCCCTATGGGGAAAAGTTAAAAAAGTGTAAATTTAAAAAAAAAAAAAAAAAGGGTGAACACAAACACGAAAAATAAATTAAAAACGCGTTCACCGCCCTTTTCCCACTTACAACTGCCAATCACCCCAAAAAGATAAAAAAAGTACACATATTTGGTATCACCGCATGCGTAACGACCTACCCTATAAATATGTCATGTTAATTAATCGCACAGTGAACCTCATAAAAAAAAAACAATCAAAGAATTGCGATTTTTGTTCATCCCACAGCACATAATAAAAAGCAGTCAAAAGCCCATATAAATGCCAAAGTTGTACTAATTATAATCTTGGTTCATCCCACAAAAAAAGCTCTTACATAGCAATGCATAAATAGTTTTACACACTAAAAACACTTTTTTTTAATGCGCTTCAACATAAAAATCTATATAAACTGGGTAGCGCCGTAATCATATCAACCTACGGAGTAAAACTAGCTTGTCACCTATACTTCTCGGTGAGCGCTGTTAAAAATAAAAAAACACTACTGGGATTGCAGTATTTTCTTCACCCTGCTTTCCGAAAAAAAAGATTTAAAACCGATCAAAAAGGCTTGTCCCTTCCAAAAATGATACCAATAAAAAAGTCAACTCATCCCACAAAAAACGTCCCTACACATCTTCGTACACATAAAAATAAAAGGTTATGGCTCTCAGACTATGGCGATGCAAAAGGTATTTTCCTTTGTGAATAAAAGTGTTTTATTGTGTAAAAGCTGGAAAACATAAAAAAATATACAAATTGAGTATCGCTGTAATCGTATCGACCTGCTGAGTAAAGCCAGCATGTCATTTATACCGCACGGTGACCGCTATAAAAAAATGAAAAACGCTACCAGGATTGCTGTATTTTGTTCAAAAGGCTTCACAAAAACCTTAATAAAAAAGTAATCAAAGCGTCAAAGCAAACCCCTTAATGGTACTAATAAATACTTCAACTTATCCCGCAAAAAACAAGCTCATGATAAGCTCCATATACAGAGAAAAAAAAAATAAAAAATGTATGGCTGTCAGAATAGGACAACATAAAAACGCAATTTTTTTTTTTTATAAACGCATTTCTATTGTGTAAAAGTTATAAAGCTATACCTAATTCCCAAATTTATATCATTGCAATTGTACCAACCCACATAATAAAGTTATCTCCATCATTTACACTGCACGGTGACCGCTGTAAAATTTAAACTCAAAAAACAATGGCAGAACTGCATTTTTTCCCCCCATTTTCATGGCCAAATGCTTAAAAAAACTGTGGAACACCTGTACATCCAAAATGCACAATACACCTGTAGATGAGATCCATCAGGGGTGTTGAATCCAAAATGGGGCGACTTCAGAAAGGTTTCACCTGTTCCGCTACTTTGGGGTATTTGCAAATGCGGTCTCACAGAAAGAACAAAAAATATTCCCGGAAAATAATAACCTTTATTAGATATACATTAAAAACCCAAGATAAAAAATATCTTTTGCCTATTTGCAAATGCGGCATAGCACCCACCAAAATCTGCGACCCAAAAGCAAAATACCGTTCACTCCCTTGCACACCCTGCCATGCACCCAAACATATATAGGGTACTGCTGAACTTGGAAGAAATTGCTTAACAAAGTTTGGGGTCTTTTTTTTCCAGGATTCTTTGCAAAAATGTAACATTTTCAGCTGAAATTGAGGATTGTTGGGAAATAAAAAGTTTTCATTTTCACAACCTAATGCTAAAAAAAAAATGTGAAACACCTGTTTGGTCGATATACTCACTACACCCCTGGATATATTCCTTAAGGGGTGTACTTTCCAACATGGGGTATTTGTAGGGGGGTTTATTAAGTTTTAGCACCTTAGGGTGTCCACACACCTGAAATGGCGCCAAAAGAAAATCGTTCTGAAAATGAGAACCCAGAGTCCAGTAAGTTCTTCCCCAACTCAGAGGCTTGTGGCTGTGCCAAGTAGCGCACTAGGGCGACATATGGGATATCTCTGAAAACAGCAGAATCTATTGAATTAATATTAAGTTGCATTTCCCTGGTCGCATCTACAGTTTCCTGCACTGAAAATCTTCAAAAAATAGTAAAATTTTGAAATTTGACCTCTACTTTGCTTTTATTCCTGTGAAACACCTAATGGGTTCATACACTTCCTAAATGCTGTTTTGAATACTTTAAGGGATGTAGATTCTTAGATGAAGTCATTTATGGGGATATCTAACACACAGGCCCCTCAAAGCCACGTCAGAACTTAAATGGTCCCTAAAAAAAAAAAAATGTATATTGCAAATATTCTTGAAAATGTGAAAAATGACTACTAAATTTCTAATGAGTGTGGACCAATTGAGCTTCACTTGGAAATACTGGTGGTTAACGCTCCTGTTCCACCCCAGGTGCCCTTTTTCTTGGCATTCTTTTTCTCATTTTACTCAACGTGCTGGAGGAATGGTCTCTGTACTTTGTTCTCTGTCCGTGTCCATACTCCATGTCCTCTGAATAACCTACATCTGGTCAAGTTTTCCTGTACCCCCTTGTACAATCAGAGGAATTTTTTTAACACTATTTTGTACATGCAAATTTTTTTGTACTTTAATTCTAGATAACACATTTTTAAAATCGGATGGAATCCACCATGTCTTTGTTTCTCTTTTTTAAATTGTATTAAATGGGTTGTTCAATAAAGGGATTGATAGCTTGTTAAAGATCTTGCAAAAACAAGTTATTTTGCAATATGTGTCCATTAAACATTTGCCCCTACCTATTCCTGTTTCTGACAGCACCATCACCCTTGAGCCACTTTGGACAATTGTGAAGAACAAATGTCTGTTAGGAAACAAAAATTTTTTTAGAATAGGACCTGTAGTTATAGCTGCATGTCACAGCAAAATGCCCCCAAAAAATTTTAAAACATGACCCATGAGCCACTTTGACATTTTTGAAGAACAAATGTCTATTAGAAAACAACATTTTTTAGAATAGGGCCTGTAGTATTGCTGCATTTCAAAGCAGAATGGACCCAAAAAATTATAAAAAATGACTTCTCAGCCACTGTTAAAAATTGTGAAAAGGGGAAATGCACTTAGAAGCCACATTTCTTTTTCCAAAGGACCATGATTAATTGCTGTATCTCACAGCAACATGACCCCAAAAAATTATAAAAATGACTTCTCAGCCCTGTTAAAAATTGTGAGGCAACAGACCCCAAAACCATTGACAATGTGAAAAATTCTAAAGATGAAGTGAGTAAATGGGAAAATGGTTTTTTCATGAAACCTTGGTGTCTTTTAGTGTCCTCACAGCAAAACCAGCAAAAAAGAACTGTTGGGAATTGAGAATAAAAATGGCAGTAAGAAATGATCATTTTAAAAAATAAGTTTTTCAAGAGGGCCATTTCTGTTTGGAGAGGAATGTGAAGTAAAACCGCAACTAATCGGTGACCTCGGCAATTGGGGCCACAACATCATCAGAATCCATGCCTGATTCATCTTGATGAAAGTCAAACGATCCACATTATCTGTGGAAAGCCGGATGCGTTTGTCTGTAATGAATCCTCCGGCTGTGCTGAAGGGTCCGCTCAGATTGACCCCTGGCTGCTGGGCAGGACAACACCTCTATGGCGTGGCGGGCCAGCTCGGGCCATTCGTCCATTTTGGATACCCAAAGTCTATTGGGGTCCGCAACACATCCAAAAACATCGGTTTTTGAGACCAGATATTCGTGCACCAGATTTTAAGCTGGTCCCCTGGGTGTTGTATCTGGGGCCTTTGCATTGATGTTTTTGGTGAGGGGTAAATAAAGATTCCCAAAGGGGGTCCCCCCTTTAGGTTTTCCTGCCACCTTCCCCTGTGCTGCCAAAACGGCTACGGGAAAATTTATACTGTTTCCCACGTCGTTGGCTTTTGTTCCACCCGGGCCCATTTGAAGAACGGGAAGCAAAACGCAACAAAATGTCTCCAGTTGATCAATCAGCAAGGTCTCCTTTTCCCTGTTTTTACCTCTTTTTGGGGTGGGGGGAAAGGGAAAGTGCTGATTTTTGTTTTGTCCCGGGGATCCAGGAGGGTGGCCATCCAGAAACGGTTGTTTTTTTTGTTTGCCTTTAATGCAGGATAAATTTTGGAAAAAAAGGGAAAGCACCAAGAACTCATTTGAGAATGGAGCCTTTTTTTTCCCAAGCCTCTGGGTTGGGGGGGCATAGAAAAATAAAATTTTTCCTCTCTGCCTGTCTGCACTGTGTCCGTCTCCTCCTCCGTCGCTGGCGGGCCCTTTGATTTTTCAGAGTGCCCAAAAGGGACCCGTTCCAGAACTAAGTTCACCAAAATTTGCTCATGTTAACAAGGGAAATTGCCCCGAAATGACCATTTTGGGGGCTTCTTCAAAACTGGAAAGGGAAATGGTGCAGAGCTTTTTCCCCACAACCTTTCCTTTTTTTTTCCCCCACTCTGGGGGCTCAAAAACCCCAAAGGTTTCCCGCACCGCTGCTTGTCGGGCCATGTGTCACTTTTTTTAACTGCGAAAAGGGCATTTTGGCGCGGCTCCCACAATGCTGGGCTTTGGGGAAGGGGGGGAATTTCCCCCGCGTGTTGCCACGTCAACAATGAAAGTTGAGGGGGAGGCCGATTTTTGACCTGAAACGAAAGCCAGGGGGGACAAAGCGGGTGCAAAACGGGGGAAGTGCGAACTCAAAACCTCGAGCCTTTTTCAGCGGGCTCCAGCCCCGGGGTAGCTCTTTAAAATTTCTGGACGAAAAAATGGTTTCCAGGGACATGTCCCGGGAAAGGGATGTGCCCACCCTCCCGATCTTAAGGGCGGCCAGCAGATTTCCCCCCTTTATCGCACACCCCCCTTGCCTGGCACAAGGTTTTTGCACCCAGCCACCCGCCGGTCCCGTTGCAGAGAGCCGCCACAGCCCCCTACCTGGTGGGACGGTCTCCAAGGCAAATTAATTTCAACACGGCCAGTGCCCTCGGGAAACTGATGCCACCAGAGGCCCTTTGGGGGGAAAGGGGGCCCCTGACCCCCCCCTGGGGTTTTTTAAAAAGAGCGTGCACCAAGCCTGAGAGCCCCCGTCCCCCCCAAGACATCCACCCAGCTCACCCAGGAGTTCACAGAGATTTTAAGGGCCCCTTGGGCCGTGCTTACTAGTCCATCCCTTGGGTGGTGAGAGGGGATTTTTCCCCCGGACACGATGCGACAAGGGCGTTTTAAAAATTTTGATGACCCGTGGTGGCCAGGGCAGGGCAGCTTTTAGGCAAAGAAATGCCTCCCCGGAAATCGGGTTTTGGGGGGCAGGCAGGGCCATGAGTGGCGGAACCCATTGCCCCCAAAACCAGAGGGAAAGGGCAACTTTCAAGGCCAAAAAAGCCGGGCAATCCCGCCCTTTCAGGCTTTTGGTTTTGGAGGGTTTTTGGGGTTTAAAAAAATGTTTTTTATGCTAAAAAAACCGGGGAAGACAAAGGGTTGGCTCTAGACTGGCCGCTGTACGGGTGCAGGTCGCCCCCAAAACCTGGGGGAAAGGAGAAGGGGAGGAGGGGTTTCCCCTTCTGGGGGTGTTTAAAGGTATGGGCGGGGTAAAGGGTGACCCCCGATCTGACTTAAAGGACAGGGGCAGCTGAGGAAGCTTGGGGGTTTGGCGGCGGAGGAGGGGGAAGGGGAAAACGGAGCAGGGGGTGTGACAGGGGTTTTGGAGGCCCGGCGTGGGTTTCCGGGCCCTTTTTTTGGCCCAAGTGTTCCCTCCTTTTTCAACTCATGCATTCGCTGCTTTGTATTTAAGACATGTTGGTGGTGGTTAACCATTTAAAAGGTTTCCCTTCCCTCTATTTAGGGCTTTTAACGGCAAAGGCGGCATATGACATCGCGGGGTGAATCAGAGGCTTGCTCAAAGAAGGCCCGGTTTGGAGAGGCCCCTGGCCCCTTTTTGCCCGGTGAAAACGGGGACGGGGTTTGCGCTGACCATGGCTGGGGGAAATCATACCCAGCGGACTTCTGCAAACCGCCCTCCCCCTTTTTGTGGCGGGACCCAAATTGACAAAAACCCCCATGTTTTCCCTTTCCCGTCCACGGGATGAAGCGCTCGCAAAAATTTTTCCTGCGGAAAAGACCGGGAAAGGGGAAATCCCAATGTTCGTAAAATCTTTCATAATAAATCATCATCATAAATCATAAAACCACAGGGATTTTGGTCTTCCGCCTTTTCATCCAGAAGCGGGGGCAAACAAGAAAAGGGGCACTCCCGGGCGTTCCCCAGACCCCCCGGGAATTTTTGGGCCCGATTGACCGGCTTCCTTAACCTCCTTGAGGGAATCATAACTGGGCTTCACCCCCAGCCCAAAAACACCTCTTAAATTTTTTTAAAACTCCTTTTCTCCCCCCAAACCCGGGATTTTGCTCAAAGGGGTTCCTTCAGACAATGGTTTATCCCAGGGGTGGGTAAAAGAGTTGACTTTTGGGGCCCTGTTTCCCTGTTGGACGGATGCCGTTGTTGCTGAGGACGACATTTTTTCCCCCGGTGACTGGGAGGCGGGGAGGTTTTAACCCCCCTGCTAGTTTGCAGGTTGCTTTTAACCACTGAAGGACAGATTGGCAAAGATTTTTCGTTACAAAGATCCCCAAGGGGCCCCTGACCCAGCAAAATGACGGGCCCAAAACAGCCCTCGAAAAGGGAATCCCGTTGGGCTTGCGGGTTTCCCCGAAATGGAAGGAGCACCTTTTTTTCTCGAAACCTCTACCCCATGTGCTACCCCCCTTTTTGCCTCGTTTACCACCGAAATTTCGCCCCAAATTTTTCAAAATATAAAAAAATTTGGGGAAATTGTATGGGAATTTAGGTTTTTGGGGAAAGTCTCTTTTTAAAAGACGGAAAATCACAGCTATTTCTCAAATCCCTCAAATTTCCAAAAAAAAAAATTTTCTTGGATTAAAAAATTTAAAACTGAAAGGTGTTATCAACAAATCTGGACTGGGCCCAAAAGCCCAAAAAACACTATCTTTTAGGGTTTGGTAAAAAACCCGGTATTTTTTGCCCCTTTAAATTTTCACCTTTTGGGGGGACTATAGAATTGCTTTTTTAAGATTTACGTAGTTTCCCTCTTTCTAACAGGCGGGGTGCGAAAAAGTCAAAAAACCGTAACATTTTGGGGGATATAAAAAATTTTGTATTTTTTGCCCTTTCAATTCACCTGTGGTGAATATAAAATTTTGCTTTTTTAAGTTTTTTACGTAGATCCCCCGTCCCCTGAACAGTGTTTGGGGCCCCAAAAAAGTCAAAAAACACGTAACTTTTAAATGTTTTGAAAAATTAAAAACAAAAATTTTTTGCACCTTTCAATTCCCCTGTGGTTAATATAAAATTTGCTGTTTTTAAGATTTTCATAGATGCTGCGTCAATGAACAGGCGGGTGCGCAAAAGTCAAAAAACACGAAAACTGTTATTTTTTGATAAAAATAAACGGTTTTTATTTGCCCCCTTTTAAAATTCACCTGTGGTAAATTTTAGAAATTGCCTGTTTTAAAGATTTACGTAGTTGCTGCGAAAATGAACAGTGTGGGTGCGAAAAAGAAAAAAAAACACGTAACTGTGATGTTTTCTTTACGATACAGGGGTTTTTTTTGGAACAAACAACCTTTTGCTGACTACAATTTTTGTGGTTTGAAATTTAAAGGTGCAAGGTGTATATATCAACAGTCACAGGTGTAATGGGTAAAATTGAACCCCTATCTGAAATTTTACTGATAATAAAAGTGGATTTTTTGCAGCTAACAAAGAAAACCTCATTTACTAAAAATGATGTTATCCAATATAATTTCCAGGTCCCCCAATATCCAGGAAATTTTTCAATAGCAAACTGTTAATAAAAAAAGATATTCCACTACAATGCACCAAAGTCGGGGTGAAACTTTTTCCGGGTGTTCTTTAAGATAGAGCTTGTCTGTGTTCGCCCGGGGGGGCCCCACCCCCCCCTCCCCCCCGGGCCGTAAATTTTAAAAGGGGTTTAGATTCTGTTTTAAAATTCCTTTTAGCTAAACTACATAAAATTTCCCAAAACCCCAAATTTCTAACAAAATTTGGAAAGGATCACAGTAAAGTAGAGGTTTCCGTGCAAAAATAGACAAATTTTTGCCGAGCTTTTGGGGCCACAGGAGAACGCAGGCCCTTCCCTATGGACCCTGAGAGACACTGGGGGCAAAAAAGGAAAAACCTGTTCTATGAAAAGCGGGGTCATGTGTTTTTTAAAGCCAATCGAAACCCAAATACACACCCCAGCCCCTGACGTCGCACACCATCCACCCCTGCTCTATTCTGTAATCTGTTTTGGGCTGGCCGCCCAAAAATTAACAGGAACCCGGCCGAAAAAGGCGCGATTTTAAAATAATGATGCAAGTTTTTTAAACCTTAAAAAATGGGGCATGTTTTGGGAAAATTTCGTAAACCAAAAAAACCCCTTCCCAATTTCAATTTTGGGTCGAAAAAAACCGCTCAACAATAGTCCTGACTTTCTGAAATCCAGAACCCTGCGGGCTACAAGCAAGAGGGATTTGAAAGGGTGTTGGACCCCGCCCGAGATTTTTGCCGATTGACCAGTTTCCCTTTCACCTCCTCTGATGGCACCCGAAAACGGGGCCCGTGAGGCCCACCAAATTTTTAAAATTAACCCTTAAATTCTTTTTTAACATGCCTTCTTAAAACCCCCCAAAACCCCCCTTTTTTTGGTTCTTTTCCAAAAAAGGGTCCTTCCCGGAAAAAATGGTTACCCAAACCTTTTGGTGGTTACACGAGTTCACTTTGGGGCTGTTTCATTTTGGGCCCGGAGGGCCGGATGATGCTGATGACGTACTTTGTGGCCCGGGTGTTTTGGGGAGGACAGGGGTAAGACTCCCAAGATGCGGGTTTGCTTTAAACCCCACTAAGGACAGATTGGCGCCCATGTTCTTTACTTAGATTCACAGGGCCCGCCCCCAGCGATGAAGGCCTGACGGCCCTTTAAAACTGACGTTTCCGCGGGCATGCGTTTTTGTCGCCCAGCACGGGGAAGGAGCCCCTTTCTCTCGAAACCCCCTACCTCCAGGGCCCACCCCCCTCTTTGTTTCGCTTACCGCCTGCATTTCGCTCCATGTTCAGAAATAAAAAAATTTAGAAGGTATGGATATTTTTGGGGGAAAATCTCTTAAATTTAAAAAACGGGGAAAACACAGCTATTTCCCAAAACACCCCTAATTTAAAAAAAAATTGCTGGATTCAAATTTTTAAAAGCAAAAAGGGGTCTATCAACAAATCGGATGGGGGAAAAATCAAAAAACACGTATCTGTTATGTTTTCGGTTTTAATACACAGTATTTTTTTTCACCTTTCAATTCCCTTGGTGACTAAAGAATTGCTGTTTTTAAAAATTTACTTTGGGTCTGGTCAATGAACAAAGCTTTGGGGCGCAAAAGTCAAAAACACCCTTTTCTGTTTTTGTTTTTTATTTAATTTAAAAAGTATTTTTTGCCCTTTCAATTCACCCCGTGGTGACCAAAGAATTTTCCCCGGTTTTTAAAATTTACGTTATGCTGCGTCAATGAACAAAGCTGGGTGCGCAAAAGTCAAAAAACGAAACCCGTTATGTTTTCGTATAATAAAACGGGTTTTTTTTTGCAAACCTTTTTAATTCAAATTGTGGTGACTAAGAATTTTGTTTTTAAGATTTACCCTGGTTTCCCGCGTCAAATGAACAAAGCTGGGGTGCGCAAAAGGGGCCAAAAAAACAAGTATCGTTTTTTTTCGTATTTTTACCGGTATTTTTTGCACCTTTTTAATTCCCCCTTTTGGTGGGCTATAGAATTGTGTTTTAAGTTTTACAACCTAGTCGTCAAAGAACAAAGCTGGGTGCGCAAAAAGTCAAAAAAAACGTACGTTATGTTTTTTAGATACACGGGATTTTTTTGGCAAAAAACAACCTGTGCGACTAAAAAGATTGCTGGATTGTTTAATTTTTCCCCGCAAGGTGGATATAAACAACACAGGTGGAATGGGGAAAATTGAAAAAAGAACAACCCATCTGAAATGGGATACTGATAATAAAAGTTTGGAAATTTTGAACCCCAACAAAAACCTGCATTACTAGAAATGATTGTACCAAATAAATTTCCCCTGCCCCAAAATTTCCCGGAAATATTTTAATAGCAAAACTTTTTAAAAATAAAATATTGCAGTGCAAAGTCCCACACAAAATCGGTGT
Source organism: Phyllomedusa bahiana (assembly GCA_025379985.1). NCBI lineage: Eukaryota > Metazoa > Chordata > Amphibia > Anura > Hylidae > Phyllomedusa > Phyllomedusa bahiana. The sequence continues at coordinate 53,242 of JAODAL010003280.1, forward strand.
TTTCTTTTTTCCAGTGTTCTTTTATAGAAGGGTGGGCTGTGTTTTTTCCCAGCGCCCCCCCCCCCCCCCCCCTCCCCCCATGAACTTTACAGGGGGGTAATGCTGCTTTAAAAAATTTTTTAGCTAATACATAAAAAACTTCAAATCTCTAAATCTTTAAAAAATTGGAAGGGGTCACCCCCTAATGGTAGAAAGGGTTTTTCTGTGCAAAATTAAACTAATTTCGCTGAGCTGTTTGGGCCCCAGGGAGAGCGACGTCCTATTCCTATGAGAAAAGCTGAAACCCCTAAGGGTGAACCCGGAAACCCCTGTTCTTTTGTTTAATTTCGAGGGCATGTGATTTTTTCCAGCCAATCCAACCATACAAAATCCCCCGTCCTGAAGTCGCAAAACAAAATCCCCACCCTGCTCTATTCTGTAATCTGATTTGCTGGCCGCCAAAATTACAGGAAGCGCCGAAAATGGCGCGATCTTAATAGATGATGCACAGATTTTAACCTTAATTATCGCATTATCTGAAAATTTCGATCACCATAAAATCCTTGCCGATTTCAACTTTGTCGATAAAAATCGCTCAACACTACTTATGAGTGCCCCAGTGCAGGGAGTGACAGAAGTGTGTGTGACAGAAAGTTGGGGTTAGCAATTAGGGATCTTGGGAGGTCTGCCTAAGAAGATGTGTTCTCAGGCAAAATGAAGAACTCATGGTTTTAGTTCAAGAAAACGGCATGACAATTGAAAATAAAAATAAAGCCATGTACGAAATGACCCCTAGGCGATGTTCACACGGTGTTTGTTAAATATCTATTTGGTTATGGTTTATGTACTGAAAAATGGACCCCAATACGTATTTAACAATGTTCAAGTGTGATGACATTAATTTCAATATAAAATACCTATTCAAACTATATGTGTTTTACATACAAATTTTGCACTGCGTTAAACGGATGCGTTCAAATAATTTTTGATCTATTTAATGCATTGAAACTATAAGGATATTTTTTCTGCAGTCCAGAAAATGTATCCAAACACTTTGTGATACGTTTTTGGATGCGTTTGATGCAATACGTCTTACATAAAAAACGTATCCAAGACGCCATTTGCACATACTCTTAAAGGGGTTGTATGAGAAACCCAAAACAATAGGAACTTCTAGTGCAGCAATACTAAAGATAAGCAGTAACTCTCCTTCACAGCCCAGTGTGTGAACTACGTACAAAGGCTGTTGTATCACATAATATCACCATGTTGGATCTTTCTCCTCACTTGGCTAGTGGGTGGAGCTACAGTTGCTGGATGCGCTGTGTGAATACTACATTTCCCACAACAGCAGCTTCCTCCCAGCTGATCTATAGATTCTATATATTCTATCCACACCACATTTTTATATATATTTAGATATTTATGTGTATACAGCCCTCCTTTCTACTCTGTAGAGCCGTCCCTCATACCATTCCCTCACGCTGACTGAGCACCGCACATGCCCAGTGATGTCAGTCAGCCTAACCAGGAAGTAACTCACAGAGTCTCTCCTACTTCCTGTAAGACAGGTTTCTGCTGATTAAAGAGCCTGGCAGCCATTTTGTTCTGCTATAATGATTATCCCCTAGACAAAACAAGCAGACCAGGTGTGGATACAACAGGGAGGAGAAATATAAGTCTTTGTCCATATGATCTGCAGCAGAAGTCAGCTGTTATGTACAACTGGGCTAAAGCTGCATTGACTGGGATCTGAGTTTGCTCCAATCCTGATTGTTTAAAGGGGCTCACTACCATTTTTTTATTACACTGCTGCCTACAAAAAAGATTTAAAAAAACTTACCCCCCTCCATTCCTCACTCTCCCCATTCTTAGGCATATATGTTCAGAAGCCTGCTAGGCCGCCACTGATAGAGCCTAAAAGCTCCCATGTCACATGTATTATACAAAACAGCTCACTAATGTATTGCTGTATATTGTGATAATGATCATGTAATCACATAGTCTGGACCCACGTAGGCTCACCTGACCACTGGAATCCTGGGATATCTGCTGCCTGATGACAGCGAGCACAAGAGAGCGGCAACTGCACCTAGAGGAACTTTCCTGTATCTGCTACACATGACAAACTGGAGAACCAGCGATGATGTCTCCACCATGTGATCAGTCACAGGAAGGGGCAGGGTCAGCAGTGGAGAGGACAGTGGTGGATGAAGGACCAATGTTGATGGTCATCTGACATAAGGGGCAGGATCGACAGTGGTGAATGAAGGACTATATAACACCCTACGACAGAGCCTGTATAACGATATAGAACCATCAGAGGCCTAAGCTAAATCTCATGGGCAACAATGAAAAAATTTATAAAAAGGCCCCTTCCTACAGTGCGCCATTTATGATACTAGTGTTTTGTTATGTGGCAGAGGGGTCTTGGGGCCTCCTCAGGAACCAGGGCCCAATAGTGACTGCTTCCTCTGCACCCCCAATAGTACGCCCATGAACACCATACACCAGAGCCTGTATGACTTTATGGCGCCATACCCCAGAGCCTGAATAACTATATAGCACAATACCCTGGAGCCTGTATGTCCTGTGTGACTATATAACGACATACACCGGAACCTGTATGCCCTTTATGACTAAATAGCACCATACACTAGAGCTTATTTGTCCTGTATGACTATAGAGCATCATACCCTAGAGCAGCGGTGGCGAACCTATGGCACGCGTGCCGGACGTGGCACGCAGGGCCATCTCTGCTGGCACGTGTACCAGGCTGGCCACTCGCTGCCTTCCTGCACTGTCACCTGGATGCTGTGCTAGGGCTCGGCATCCAGGTCACAGTGCCTGACCTCAGTCATACAGCCCGTCATAGGCTGTGCTCCCGAGGAGCTGACAGAGGAGCGTCCCCGCGCGGGGATGGAGAGAAGAGGACAGAGGAGGAGCGCCTGGCTGGGAAAGAAGTAAAGTGAGTATTTTATTTAATGTTATTATTTTTATTTGTACTGGCTGGTGGGAACAGTGCTGGCTGTATACAGGCTGGTGGGAGAGTGCTGGCTATATACTGGCTGGTGGGGATAGTGCTGGCTGTATGCTGGCTGGTGGGGATAGTGCTGGCTATATACTGGCTGGTGGGGAGAGTGCTGGCTATATACAGGCTGGTGGGGAGAGTGCTGGCTATATACAGGCTGGTGGGGAGAGTGCTGGCTATATACAGGCTGGTGGGAGAGTGCTGGCTATATACTGGCTGGTGGGGAGAGTGCTGGCTATATACAGGCTGGTGGGGAGAGTGCTGGCTATATACAGGCTGGTGGGAGAGTGCTGGCTATATACAGGCTGGTGGGGAGAGTGCTGGCTATATACAGGCTGGTGGGGAGAGTGCTGGCTATATACAGGCTGGTGGGAGAGTGCTGGCTATATACAGGCTGGTGGGAGAGTGCTGGCTATATACAGGCTGGTGGGGAGAGTGCTGGCTATATACAGGCTGGTGGGGAGAGTGCTGGCTATATACAGGCTGTGGGGAGAGTGCTGGCTATATACAGGCTGGTGGGGAGAGTGCTGGCTATATACAGGCTGGTGGGAGAGTGCTGGCTATATACAGGCTGGTGGGAGAGTGCTGGCTATATACAGGCTGGTGGGGAGAGTGCTGGCTATATACAGGCTGGTGGGAGAGTGCTGCTATATACAGGCTGGTGGGGAGAGTGCTGGCTATATACAGGCTGGTGGGGAGAGTGCTGGCTATATACAGGCTGGTGGGGAGAGTGCTGGCTATATACAGGCTGGTGGGGAGTGCTGGCTGGCTATATACTGTTTGTGTAGAGTGCTGGCTATCTATATACTGGCTGTGGGAAGCTATCTGTGTGCTGCCTGAGGCATGCTATCTGTGTGCTGCCTGAGGCGAGCTATCTGTGTGCTGCCTGAGGCGAGCTATCTGTGTGCTGAGCTATCTGTGTGCTGCCTGAGGCGAGCTATCTGTGTGCTGCCTGAGGCGAGCTATCTACTGCCTGTGGGGACCTATATTCTGCCTGAAGAGAGCTATCTACTGTCTGTGGGAGCTATATACTGCCTGGATAGGGCTATCTACTGTCTTTGGGAGCTATATACTGCCTGAAGAGGGTCATCTACTGCCTGTGGGGAGCTGTATACTGCCTGAGGGGACCTATATCTTTATACCTATCTGCCTGAGGGGACCTATATCTTTATACCTGCTTGCCTGAGGAGACATATCTATATACCAGCCTAACTGAGGGGACCTATACACCTACCTAACTGAGGGGACTTATATACCTGTAAGGAATTGCTGGAAAAGTGAGGATTCTACTATATTTGTGTTTTAATCTGCAGGCATGAGAGTTGGTCCGGAGATATCAGCATGAAGGTGTGAACCGGATGGAGAAGAAAAGGGAATACAAACGACTCATTGGAGAAACGTCACCTGTGAGTCACTAAATGTGCCTGAACTGTAATCTCTTATATGTGTGCAAAGTGTAATGGTTTATATTCAGTAATGGTGTGGCAGTGGTGTTCAGTCACTTTGTAGTGGTGATACGTGGCGGTATTATTCAGTCACTTTGTGGTGGTGATATGTGGTCGTGATGTAGTGGTATTATTCAGTAAACTGTCTGCTGAGCACCTGTGTACACTGCTATCCACCACAATATGGTCACTGTATAGTGGAAATATGGCAGAGGGATGGGCTAAGTGGCCGTCACATCCCTCGTATTAATTGTTGTGCGGCCCCGCTTCCCAACATCACCTCCCTGCTTCGTGCCGACGTCGGTGGCACTTTGCAGTAACTAAGGTATTTTTCGGTCGCAGTTTCGGCACTCGGTCTCAAAAAGGTTCGCCATCACTGCCCTAGAGCTTGTATATTTTGCATGACTATATAACACCAGAGCCTGTGTAACCTGTATGAATATATAGCACCATACACTGAAGTCCGTATGTTTTGTATGACTATATAGCATGGTTGCCAACCCTCCCGTCTTTGGCGGGTCACTCCCGCTAATGATGGCCGTGTCCCACCCTCCTCCGCGCTTCAGTTGCTCAAACTCCCGCAGCTAAAGGGCTGCCAGAGGTTATATCTGTAAGGAGGCATCAGGGTAACGTCTCCTGATGCTCCCCTGAAGCCACCATCCTCGGCCGGCAATGCCCAGAACACTACTGGGAAGGGGGCGGGGCTTAGCAGGAGCCACGAGGCTCCGCCCCCTCTCTCGAGCTGAGCAAATGGAACCAGCAGCAAGACAGGTGAGTGTGTGCAGGGGAGGAGTGTGCATGCTTCAGTGTGTGTGCAGGGGAGGAGTGTGGCAGAGTGTGTGTGTGGGGGAGGGGTGTGCATGGTTCAGTGTGTGTGAGGGGAGGACTGTGCATGCATCAGTGTGTGAGAGGAGAGGACTGTGCATGCATCAGTGTGTGTGAGGGGAGGAGTGTGCATGCATCAGTGTGTGTGAGGGGAGGAGTGTGCATGCTTCAGTGTGTGTGAGGGGAGGAGTGTGCATGCTTCAGTGTGTGTGAGGGGAGGAGTGTGCATGCTTCAGTGTGTGTGAGGGGAGGAGTGTGCATGCTTCAGTGTGTGTGAGGGGAGGAGTGTGCATGCTTCAGTGTTTGTGAGGGGAGGGGGGTGCATGCAACAGTGTGTGTGAGGGGAGGACTGTGCATGCTTCAGTGTGTGTGAGGGGAGGACTGTGCATGCTTCAGTGTGTGTGAGGGGAGGAGTGTGCATGCTTCAGTGTGTGTGAGGGGAGGAGTGTGCATGCTTCAGTGTGTGTGCGCAGGGGAGGACTGTGGCAGAGTGTGCATGCTTCAGTGTGTGAGGGGAGGAGTGTGCATGCTTCAGTGTGTGTGCGCGCAGGGGAGGAGTGTGGCAGAGTGTGCATGCTTCAGTGTGTGTGAGGGGAGGAGTGTGCATGCATCATTGTGTGAGAGGAGAGGAGTGTGCATGCATCAGTGTGTGTGAGGGGAGGAGTGTGCATGCTTCAGTGTGTGTGAGGGGAGGAGTGTGCATGCTTCAGTGTGTGTGAGGGGAGGAGTGTGCATGCTTCAGTGTGTGTGAGGGGAGGAGTGTGCATGCTTCAGTGTGTGTGCAGGGGAGGAGTGTGCATGCTTCAGTGTGTGTGCAGGGGAGGAGTGTGCATGCTTCAGTGTGTGTGCAGGGGAGGAGTGTGCATGCTTCAGTGTGTGTGAGGGGAGGAGTGTGCATGCTTCAGTGTGTGTGAGGGGAGGAGTGTGCATGCTTCAGTGTGTGTGAGGGGAGGAGTGTGCATGCTTCAGTGTGTGTGAGGGGAGGAGTGTGCATGCTTCAGTGTGTGTGAGGGGAGGAGTGTGCATGCTTCAGTGTGTGTGAGGGGAGGAGTGTGCATGCTTCAGTGTGTGTGCAGGGGAGGACTGTGGCAGAGTGTGCATGCTTCAGTGCGTGTCATACATGCCACCCCTCCTGATTTGGGTGGGACGCTCCCACAAATGTGGGTCATGTCCTGCCCCCGCCCTCCACCCCCGGAGGGTCAGCGAAATCTCCCACAGAAGTGAAAGCAGCTCGCACTGCCTTTTCAGGACGCACACGTTGCCTGAAGTAGGGCAGCTCTGTAAGTAATTAAGCAAAAGTCAGTAACAGTCACACTCCGGTTACGTTCTACACGCTGTTCCTTTGATCTCACACACCCGATCCTCAAGCCTCCGTGTTCTCACTGCGCCCCTGCTTTGGGGGGGTCCTGCAGAGGGGCTTACATTAGAAGAGGTCCTATACGATGATGCTGGGCTCACTTTCCTGGCTGCGCTCTAAGGGCTTGTTCACACTGAGTTTTCACTCCGTGTTACAAGCGCTTTGTAGATCCGTCCTGGGGACCGACAGAGCAGACCCCAAGACGGATCTAAACAATTATCAGTGAGATTACCACTGCGGGCTATGAGGAAGACGCAGAGGCATTCACATGAGGGATCGTCGCTGCGTGTTTCAAAAGCGCCGCTCGGGTCCGTCTTGCAAAGAATTGACTCCGTGTGAACAAGCCCTAATTGTCCTGCTGCTCTGTAAGCTGACACCCCCTGTGTCCTGAGCACGGTGATGCAGCAGTGCCCTCTCCACTGACTCCTGGCCGCTCTCTGCTCCTCGCTGATTTATAACGCTCTCATCACATATTACAGATGGGACAGAAAGTCCAATCTGACAAGGGGCACTACCTGACTGTAAGGGGAAACAACCTGGCTGTAAGCGGGCACTACCTGGCTGTAAGGGTGCACTACCTGGCTGCAAAGGGGCAGCTACCTGGCTATAAGAAGCATTACCTGGCTAGTAGGGACAGTTACCTGGCTATAATGGGTCAGGTACCTGGCTATAAGGGGTCGGCTACCTGGCTAGTAGGGACAGTTACCTGGCTATAAGAAGCACTACCTGGCTAGAAGGGACAGTTACCTGGCTATAAAGGGTCAGCTACCTGGCTAGTAGGGACAGTTACCTGGCTATAAGAAGCACTAACTGGCTATAAGAGGGCCACTACCTGGCTACTGGGGGCATTGCCTGGCTATTGGGGGCAGCTACCTGGCTGTAGGGTGCATCTAACTGGCTAGAAGGGGGCAGCAATCTGGCTATAGGAGGCTAGTACTTGGCTACAGGGTTCAAATAGGGTACCGAGATACCTACCTATTGGGGCACAGTTCGGCAGTGGGTGTGGCTTTTAAGGGGCGTGGCTCACCATCAAGAAGGCTGTGTTCATGCAAATTTTTGGGGCGGCGTGCTATGTGCGCCGCCACCTTCAAATCTCCTGCTTTCTCACTTTCAAAAGTTGACATGTATGCTATATAGCACCATACACCGTTACCTGTATATCTTGTATGACTACATAGCACTATACTGCAGAGCCTGTATGTCCTTTAACACTATATAGCACCATACACCAGAGACTATATGTTCTGCATACAGTGTCGGACTAGGGGTCTGGGCCCCCACCAGGGGAGTTGATCTTGGGGGCCCACACTACAGCTTCTTTAGATAAAAATAATACCTGTTAATTTTTAAGCCTCTCTGACATAAATGCAAGTATTTAGTGTACAGAACAGACCTGTATTGTGCAGTTCTCTCTACTAAGCGAGTCACATATGTCTAACACATCTATCTTTTTTCACAAGTTTTTGTCTCACACATTTGTCACCGAGATAGACACATGGCCGAGTGACTTAATTTATGCCCTTGCTAAAACTTGCACCATGATTCAGCAGCCAACAACCTCACCAGCGGCCTGTAATGGGCAGGAAAGGAGAAGACAGAGTCGCTGCCGCCTGTGCATAAACCTCTTACTCTACCACCATCCTGCTACCCTGTTTGTGAAGGCGGCTGTTAAGCAAAATCAAATTTGTCCAGTGGTACAGCCAGAACTTTTGCCACCCGGGATGGTTGCGGAGTTTTCCAACCCCCTTTACAGGCTACACCCCTGCTTTTCACGCCATGCCTCTTTTTACAGGGCCGTCCTCACACTCACAAATAATAAAAACAACGTGATTTTGTGTTGCTATATTCTAAGAGTCAAAACATTTTTATTTTTTAATCCCTTTTGCTGTGTGAGAGTTTTATATTCGCGGGATTAGTTTACGACAAAATAGGTTTATCCCCATCATCACTCCAGCCATGTCTGGGGCAGCTGGGATGTCAGACAACAAGAGGCGATGAGCCCGAGCCATGACCTGTGCTCCTGCTGTGTAATGTCAGGACCACCAGCTCTATGGAGTTCGGCTGCTAAGACATCAGGAGACTATGCCAAGCAACAAGACTGAAACAGCCTCCAAGGTTCAGAGCCCCACAATTCTGAGGATGTGTGTATGTAGTGAACCCCAACCATGCGCCAGAAGAGCACTACATATAAAGTGTCAGCATAGTGCCCCCCATACAAGGTTTCAGGATCCTGCACCAAACAATACAGGGTGTCAGCATTGTGCCCCCTCACCATACAAGATGTCAGGATTTATCCCCCCAAACCATACAAGGTGTCAAGATCCTTCCCCCCAACCATACAGGGATTCAGGATACTTCCCCCCCACCATACAGGGATTCAGGATACTTCCCCCAAACCATACAGGGATTCAGGATACTTCCCCCAAACCATACAGGGATTCCGGATACTTCCCCCAACCATACAGGGATTCAGGATACTTCCCCCAAACCATACAGGGATTCAGGATACTTCCCTCTAACCATATAAGGTATCAGGATCCTTCCCTCCAACCATACTACCCCCCCCCCTCCTACTTACAAGGTGTGAGGAGCCTCTTCCCCACCATACAAGGTGTCAGGAGTCTGTCCCTCTCCACCATACAAGGTGTCAGGATCCTGCCCCCCTCCACCATACAAGGTGTCAGGATCCTGTCCCCCTCCACCATACAAGGTGTCAGGATCCTGTCCCCCTCCACCATACAAGGTGTCAGGATCCTGCCCCCCTCCACCATATAAGCTGTGATCAGTGTTCCCACCACCATATAAACTGTCATATTCATCTTTAAGGGGGTAACGATAATGTAGACTATAGACCAGATATTATAACATGGCCACTCCTGCACATAATTGATTTATATTTTTACAAGGATTTATACATATGTCATTACATTCAGTCTGAATTAAATATGACAACATTCAGTGTTTATAATATCGCAACTATATAACTCTGGGTTGTAATATGTCTATGATCTATTTCTATTGTAAATATAGTATAAAGCTATTTAAATATTTTCATTTGTGATTCTTTTTTTTTTTTTTAGCGACTACTGTGATAAAGGTCATAATTAGACCAAATCTTCAATAAAAAAATATTTGCATGAAAGAAATCAAGTGCAGTTGATTTTACTATTCTCTGCATCTATTCTTTGCCCCTCTGTAGCACGCCTGCAAATAACCAGCGCAGAGGTAGTGACCTGAAATGTCCCTGCAGAGAAGCCTAGATCCCTTATATAGAGGGTTAAACGGGATGCCAGACAAGCCCCGGATAAAACTGCCTGTGCCCCTATCTCTGTGCCCCGATGTCTCTAACTGCATGGCCATTTTACAACCGCTGTGCAGAGTTAGGGAGAAGACAGGACGGATCATTACCTTCCTGCCTTCTCCCCTGTATGTACAGCGCTCAGTGAGCATTGTACATACACAGCATCGCAGGGCGTGTGACGCACGGCTTTCACCATGCCCCTGCGACTCTGGGTCTCCTCGGTCGTCAGCCACTGCCGGCCCAGGAGATCTCGGGGCCCTGTGTGACGGCGTAAGCAGTGTGATGTCATCACACTGCTTACGCCGTACACCAACTCCAGGACCTGGATTCGCAGACCATGGTGAGGGGTGTAGCTTTTTATAATTTTATTTTCATTAGCTGCAGGGGGCATATTACCTGGCTAGAGGGGGCAATAACGTGGCTGCAGGGGGCATATTACCTGGCTAGAGGGGGCAATAACCTGGCTAAAGGAGGAAACTACAGTATGTCATCAGCTCTCCATATAAATGCAGTAAGCACAATAGCAAGGTAAATATGCCCACAGTCCAGTCCGATGTTTCGGTCATAATAGGCCTTCCTTAGGGACAGTATCAATGGGCAGTAGAGAATGGAGGCATGGAGAGTGTCTTGAGTGTAACTATAGATTAGGAAAGAGAGAAAAGGAGAGGAAGGATTGTATTCAGGATCCTTGTCTTCTGTTATCTCCTGTCTGTGTAGCCGTACAGATTACCATAAAGAGCATTGGATTCTCATGCACAGGGCTGTTTCTAGGTTAAATTGCACTCAGAGCAGAGTGAAGAAATGAATCGGAGCCTGAATATTCAAAAAGAATATAACAAAAATCTATGTATAAAACTACTAAACTATAGCCCTACAATTACCAAATAACACTGCTATACAAAACCCAAATCCCAGTTCTAATATTACCAATAATCCAAGTAAAACCAAATGCTGCTCCACCACGACTACATATCACCACCATATACTGACCACTTTATCACTACAACGTAGTGTCTGAATAATACCACCATAAATCATCATCACATAGTGGCTGAATAATGCCGCAACATCATGAATACAGATCACCACCAAATAGTGACTGAATAATACACCATGTCGTCACAGAATATGACAATGTATACTATGACAAATATAACCGCCATATAGTGGTAGATCCAGTTGTACACAGGCGCTATGCACACATATGTGATTACAGTAAAGTTATATCCAGGGACTCACAGGAGACATCTTCTCGGATGAGTCATTCTATTATCTAATGAGGTGTTCTCTTTACCTTTTTTTCTCCATCTGCTCCAGACCGCCATGACGACTTCTCCCAGCTGTAACTCTTCACTGTGGAATTTACCAAATAAACATCTTAAACTCCTCCCTTTTCTAGCACTTTCCTACCAATTCCTACCTATGCTTAAACTCCTCATTTACAGCGACCCAAATGGTAATAATGACCTCCTTGTGCCTCTAAAAGTAAAAAGTTCCATAAACTTCTATGGGACTCCCAGTTGTGAACCAAGTTTCAGTCATGTTTTGTGTCGCTATATAGGAGGTAGTTAAATCCACTAATATAGTATATAGGTACACCGCCAAACTAGATAGGCAGAGAAGTAAACCCGCTTTTAAGTACATAGTCCTCAAGTTAGGTAGGTGTATAGCCCCCGTTAGGTAGACTTATAGGTCCACCAATAGGTAGGTATCCAGGTCCCCTATTGACTAGTTATATAGCCCTTGCCTCAAAGGAAGGAATATAGACCCCTGTAGGTAGATATATTGGGAACTTGTAGGAAGGTAGAAATATATGCCCCCATAGCTAGGTATATAGGCCACCTGTATGTAAGTCAGTATACAGTATAACCCATGTAGATTGGTATACAAACCCCTAGTCGATAGGTTGGTGTATAAGCCCCTGGTAGATATACAACAGCACCACCCAAAAAAAGGAATGTTTAATCACCCAAGTCAGTACATGCTACTTTTTAGCTCCTCCATGGAAACATCTTTAAGCACCAAGCAGGAGCTGAAAAGAAGAATGTACTGACTTGAGTAATTAAACATTCCTTTTTTTGGTGGTGCTGCTTCTTTTGCTTTTGTACTGTGGATGATTGAGGTATTTACTTCTAAGCTTACACACCTTGATTATTTTGCTTATAAACTCAGTGCTGTATCCTTATAAAAAAAATAAAAAAAATGGGGGGGGGGGAGTTAGTCCCTAGCAGGGAGATATCGACCGGGGGTATGGAAAGTATTCAGACCCCTTTAAAATTTCTCACTCTTTCATTGCAGCCATTTGGTAAGATCAAAAAAGTCAATTTGCACCTCCCCCATCTTGAAAGAAAAAAACAACTGTAGGTATTTTTGCAATTTTTTTAATCAAGAAAAAACTGAAATATCACATGATCATAAATATTCAGACCCTTTGCTGTGACACTCATATTTAACTCACTTGCTGTCCATTCCCTTCTGATCCTCCTTGAGATTGTTCTACTCCATTGCAGTCCAGCTGTGCTTAAATAAACTGATTGGACTTGATTAGTAGAAGAGGGAAGAATTCAGGTGATACCTTTTAGAGGCTAACTGAGTATATTTGATGGTAAGCTTTCGAGAGTACTAGCTCTCTTCTTCAGACATGGTGTTATACAAGAAACTGAAAATTCACAGACTGTTTATACACAAAAGACCTCGACCTTCAAAGAAACTTAGAATCTTTAACCCCTTAACGCCGAAGCCAGTTTTGGCCTTTCTGACAGAGCCTCATTTTTTAAATCTGGCATCTGTCTTTTTATGTGAGAATAACTTTTTGACACTTTTACCTATCCATGTGATTCAGAGATTGTTTTCTCGTGACACATTGTGCTTTAAGATAGTAAGAAATTTTGGTCCAAAAAGTCCTTGTTTATTTGTGAAAAATATCAAAGTATCGTGAAAAATTTGAAAAATTTACCATTTTCAAACTTCAAAAATTTCCGCATGTAAGACAGATAGTTATTCCACTCAAAACAGTTTATAACTAGCATCTATCATTTTTTTAAATGTCTTTTTTTAACGACATTAGGGGGCTTAGAAATTTAGTAGTAGTTTTCAAATTTTGAAGAAAATTTGCAATATACTTTTTTTTAGGGACCAGTCCAGTTCAAACGTGATTTTGATTGGCCTGTATGTTAGATACCCCCATAAATGACTTCATCTAAGAAACTACACCCATTAAAGTATTCAAAACAGCATTTAGGAAGTTTATTAAACCCTTTAGATATTTCACAGGAATTAAAGCAAAGTGGAGGTGAAATTTAAAAATTTCACTTTTTTGCAGATTTTCAATATTTATCCATTATTCACAAGAACACAGTAGATGTGATCAGGGAAATGCAACTTAATATTGATTCCCCAATTCTGTCGTTTTCAGAAATATCCCATATGTGAGCCTATTGCGCGATTTAGCTCAACCACAAGCCCCAGAGTAGATGGAGCACTTACTGGACTCTGGGGTCTCATTTTCATTACGATTTTATTTAGGCGCCATTTCAGGTTTGCAGGCACCCTAGAGTGCTAAAGTTTAATAAACACCCCTAAAAAGACCCCATATTGGAAACTACACCCCTTAAGGAATATATCCAGGGGTGCAGTGAGTATATCGACCCCCACAGGTGTTTCACAAATTTTTTTTAGCATTAGGCGGGAAAAATGAAAAAAATTTGTGTTCCAACAATCTGCGATTTTAGCTGAAAATGTTTCATTTTTACAAGAAATTCTGGAAAAAAAGCACCCAAAATTTTGTCACACAATTTCTTCCAAGTTTGGCAATACCATACATGTGGGTGTAAACTGCTGTTTGGGTGTATGGCAGGGGGTACAAGGGAAGGAGCGCTATTTGGCTTTTGGAACACAGATTTTGGTGGGGCCATGTCGCATTTGCAAAGCTCCCATAGTACCAGAACAGGTGAAACCTTCTAGAAGTCGCCCCATTTTGGATTCAAAACCCCACAAGTAACTCATCTAGGGGTGTATTGAGCATTTTGGATTCACAGGTGTTCCATAGGTTTTTTTTAGCATTCGGCCATGAAAATGGGGGGGGGGGACGGGTTATGCAGTTCCGTCATTGTTTTTTGGGCTTCATTTTTAGAATGGAAGCAAAAAAGTAGTATAGCTGGTCAGCACTTAAACGTAAAAAATCAAATCCTTTATTGTCCCATGTTAAAAGTATATAATATTAAAAGCCAATGAAAAACATTAGAAGGTATTGACGCATTTCGGGTCTACAAAAAAGAATGGACCCTTAGTCATAACATAAAAATCTAGACTCTGAACACTGCTTATATGTGTTTGGTAATTAGTAAGAAGGTGTGTATTAACCCCCAATTGACCAAACACCCAAATAGTTGTTAACATCTTTAACAAATAACGGACTTATGTGAAGCACAATTGACTCATGAATACAAAATGTTAATAGATATATAAGAGATCCGCTCTATAATTTAAACCTTGTGGAAAACATGAATTTAGGGACAGTATCCAAAATGCTTCCCTATCAAACAGACATTTCCTCCAATCTCCACCTCTAACAGGTCTATTCACTCTTTCGATGGCTATAACCCGTAAGAACTCTGTGGAGCCTTGATGTATATCGCGAAAATGACGCAATGCTCCAGAAACGGACTTGAATCCAGTGTGTCCTATGTCATAAATGTGCTCTCTAATTCTAACACAGAGGTTCCTCGTAGTGCAACCTATATATTGTATATTGCAATAAATGCAATCTACAATATATACCACATGATTAGAACGGCAATTAATGAAAGATTTTATGGGATATTGACGTCCCGTAACTGTAGATGAAAATGATGTACACTTATCCAAATATTGGCATAAATTGCATCTGTTTGTGCCACATCTGTAACAACCTTTGAATTTAAGCCATGTGTAATTAGCAGTAGTAGGGTTATACAAGCTAGGCGACACTGCGTTACCCAGAGTATATGCACGTTTTGATACATATTTACAACCCTCACCAAGGATCTTTTTCAACACTGGATCCATACACAATATAGGTATATATTTTTTAATTAAACCTATTATTTGGTTATATTGTTTACTGTAACTGGTGCTAAAGTACACTCCGGGTTTATTTTTATTTTTATTATTATTTATTGCCTTATTTGTTTTTAACAACAAGGTATCTCGTTCCCTGTTATCCACAATGTTTTTTGCCCTATTTAACGTAGATGGCAAATACCCTCTTTGTTGTAAACGCCTAGTGATTAGTTCCCTCTCCTGGTTGTAAGTATTGTCATCATTACAGATTCGTCGGGCCCTAATATATTCCCCCACCGGTAAATACTTTATAGTGTGTTTTGGGTGGCAACTAGACGCATGCAGTATCGCATTGCCTGAGATCGGTTTTTTGAAAGAAGAAGTATGTACATAGTCATTCCGGGCACTAAGCTGTAAATCTAAAAAATATATTTTTTCTGAATCTCCTAAAAAGGTGAACTGCAAATTATCCTCATTGCCATTTAAATACACAAATTCTGGTACAGAAGATACAGGACCGTTCCAGACGATCAAAATATCGTCTATGTATCTTCCGTACCAGAAAATGGAGTCCAAATAGGGGTTAGATAAAGTATAAACAAATTGTTCCTCCCACCATGCGACATATATGTTAGCCAGGGAGGGTGAATAACTAGCACCCATGGGGCATCCCTGTGTTTGTAGAAAGAACTGGCCATTGAAAAGAAAGTAGTTATGGCACAGCAAGAATCTAATAACGGTAAGCAGAAATTCCTTAAATTCGGGCGTATAATTAGTATATTTGCTAAGTTGTTCTGCAACCGCTAAAATGACCCTATCATGTGGAATAGAGGTATACAATGCGATAAAATCGCATGTCACCCAAGAAAAGGTGGAATTCCACTGAATTGTATCCATGATCCTAAGGACATCACATGAGTCCTTGATATAACCCGGGCACCTAACAACTAAGGGCTGTAGATACTGGTCCAACCATGTTCCTGTTCAATGATGTTTTGGAATTGTTCCATAACAGGAACCCGGGAATTAACCGGATAGAAGTCTGGATTTTTTGCATGTTTATGGATAATATGTTTTTCATGAATATGTATAGTACAAGAACTCTCATTTTCCAATTGTTGCAAAGAAAAAAGGGAAAATTGTTCTGCAAACAACATGTCTGAATATTAATTTTGACACAAGGTCTTAGTCCTCTAATTATCCTCTATAACGTCATCTTGCTCAAAAAAATGGTTCTTAACTGTGAGAAGTCTGATAAATCTGTTTACTTCCTTAATTGTATTATAGAGATCAAAGTTACATGTTGGTACAAATCTCAATCCCCGGGTCAAAACTTCAATCTGTGGTTGGGTCAAATAGCATGCTGATAAGTTCACAATTGCAATATCTTCCTGTGATGCCACTATGTTCTCTGCAGGCTTCCCTGCTTGTGTCCTTGTCTCGTCTGTACTCCCTGCGTATCTGCACTTGTGTTTCCTCCCCGCCCGGCGGGTTCTCTTACCCGTTTTCTCCAAAAGTTTTTTGGCTGTTTGTTTTTTTTGCTGTTGATGTGGCCGGGGGTACGATTGGTCTGAAGCTAGGGATCCATCATGATCAGTGGATGTATGATCCGAGTCCGAGGTGTCCGTGGGTTTATCCGTTGTATCCCCATTTTCAGGTTTAAAGCCAACTCGGCGATATTTTTTCTGTTAATTTTTCTTCAATATTGAACGTAACGGAATATTTTTGTTTTTGCCATTTATATACTTGTCCCGATGTATAATCCTCCGAATCTCTGATATATTTGGTCTTCTTGACACTCATGATGGATTCCTCTAGTTTAGTGATATTATTTTTTCAATTTTTCATACAACTGTTTGAACACCGGATCCTTAGCAAACACCTGCAAATCTTTCTGCAAGACCAATACTGTGGAATCAAGATTTTTCAATTCATCTTGCTCATGTTGTATGATTAAACGCATAAGTTTTAACGAACAGTCCGTTAATAGTCCATTCCAGTCATTCAAGAAATTTTCATCACATTGAAAAGTCTCTGCACCGAAGGATCTGCAGTATACATGCCGGGGAGATCAAGGTGAGCTGTATCTTTTCTTTTTTTTCATTTTTACAATGTTCACCCTGCACGGGTAAATGACTGGATAACTTTACTATGGGGGTCGGGACAATTGCAATAATATACATTTTATATAGTTTATGTGTTATTACTATTACACAATAGAAATAGGTCTATAAAAAATTGCGTTTTTATGTTGTCCTATTCTGACAACCATAGCTTTTTTATTTTTCTGTATATGGAGCTGATTATGGGCTTGTTTTTTACAGGATGAGTTGATGTTTTCATTAGTAGCATTATGGGGGAACAGAACGCTTTGATCAGTTTTTATTAAGGTTTTTGTGAGGCATTTTGAACAAAATACAGCATTCCTGGTAGTGTTTTTTATTTTTATTTTTACAGTGGTCACCGTGCGGTATAAATTACATGCTCGCTTTACTCAGCAGGTCAATACGATCACAGTGATACCAAATTTGTATATTTTTTAATGTTTTACTGCTTTTACACAATAAAAACACTTTTATTCAAAAAGGGAAAACACGTTTTTGCATCGCCATAGTCTGAGAGCCATAACTTTTTTATTTTTCTGTGTACGGATCTATGTAGGGACTTGTTTTTTGCAGGATGAGTTGACGTTTTTATTGGTATCATTTTTGGGGAGATAAGACTTTTTGATCAGTTTTAAATCCGTTTTTTGGAAGGCAGTGTGACAAAAATACTGCAATCCTAGGTGTTTTTATTTAAATTTTTTACAGCGCTCACTGTGCAGTACCCATGACAAGTTAGCTTTACTCTGTGGGTCGATATGATTATGGTAATACCCAATTTATATAGTTTTTTTATGTTTCAGCACTTTAAAAAAAAAAAAAGTGTTTTTATTGTGTAAAACTTTTTTTTTGCATCACTGTCTTCTGAGAGCCATAACTTTTTTATTTTTAAGTATACAGAGACGTGTAAGGACTTTTTTTGCAGGATGAACTGACGTTTTAATTGGTACAAATTTGGCGTTTCTATGAGTTTCTGATCTTTTTTTATTCCATTTTATGTGCTGCTGGATGAACAAAAATCGCAATTCTTAGATTTTTTTTTTGTGCTTTTTTGTTAACAGCATTCACCATATGGGTTAATGAATATGACATATTTATAGGACAGGTCGTTACGCACGCGCCGATACCAAATATGGGTACTTTATTTCTGATCTTTTTTGGTGCGTTTGGCGTTTGTAAAGGGGAAAAGGGCGATGTACTTGTTTTTATTTTATTTTTTGTTTTTGTGTTTCACTTTTTTCACTTTTTTTTACACTTGTTTACACTTTTTTTTTAACTTCAGATTGCTGTTATAAGGCAGGCCAGTACACTGTATTGCTGCTGTGTACTGATCGCCATGACAACTGTCAGTCATGATGCCCACAATGCATTGTGGGCATCGTGACGTCACAGATGGCCCCGGGCAGTGATCTTCAGTTCCCAGAATCGACTGGTAAGCAATCGTTGCTGCACTATCGTGCAGCAGCGTGACGGTAGCAGGCAGGAGGGGCTCCGTCCTCCTGCCTGCGACTTAGCTCTGACGATCTTAATTGATCGTTGGAGTTACAGGGTTAAACACCCGCGGCTGGAGCTCACTCTGGCCGTGGGTGATGCAGCATGAGCCCAGCGGTAATATACTCGCCCGCACGATCGCCAGGATGTATGCATCGTCCATTTGCGGGAAGTGACTTCCCACTAGGACGTATACATACGTCCCATGTCGGAAAGGGGTTAAAAATAACAAAATGCAATATAAGTAGAGCAGTTATTTACAACAGGTCCAGAAATAAACAGTCTGAAAACTTGCAAGGCATGACAGAAGGGATCAGTAATTATTGCTGTTATCTATTTGCTATCAAGTGTGATTTATGACCCTCACAGTTCATATGTAGTGTGACATGAAGCTAGGATGAGTGTTAAGTCCATTTTGCAGAGTTTAAAATTTTTGCATTAACTTATATTCCCATTCCTTCCTCTCCCTTCGTGTTTTAAAATGTCCCATTAAAACCACAACCTGGAAATATTCTTCTCTGCAAATTCTAAGTTTCTTTGAAGGTCCAGGTCTTTTGTGTATAAAAAGTCTGTGAGTTTTCAGTTTCTTGTATAACACCATGTCTGAAGAAGAGAGCTAGTACTCTCGAAAGCTTAAAATCAAATATACTCAGTTAGGCTCTAAAAGGTATTGCCAGATTTCTTCACTCTTCTACTACTTTCTATGGCTAACACAGTACAACATTATACTACTGGACTTGATTAAGAAAGGCACACACCTGTCTAAGAGCTCACAGTGCATGTCAGAGAACATGAGAATCATGAGGTCTAAGGAACTGCCCAAGGAGCTCAGATACAGAATTATGGCAAGGCACAGAATTGGCCAGGGTTACAAAAGAATTTCTGCAGTACTCAAGGTTCCTAAGAGCACAGTGGCCTCCATAATCCTAAAATGGAAGTCGTTTGGGACGACCACAACTCTTCGTCGACCTGGCCGTCCAGCCAAACTAATCAATTGTGGGAGAAGAGCCATAGTGAGAGAGGTAAAGAAGAACCCCAAGATCACTGTGGCTGAGCTCCAGAAATGTAGTAGGGAGAAAGGAGAAAGTCCCACAGTCAACTATTACTGTAGCCCTCCACCAGTCAGGGCTTTTTGGCAGAGTATGTCGACGGAAGCCTCTCCTCAGTGCAAGACATATGAAAGCCGGCATACAGTTTACAAAAAAAAAGAAAAAAAAAACACATGAAGGACTCCCACAGAGTATGAGAAATAAGATTCTCTGGTCTGATGAGACAAAGATTGAACTTTTTGGTGTTAACTGTAACCGGTGGAGAAAACCAGGCACTGCTCATCCCTACACAATGCAATCCCAACAGTGAAACATGCTATGGGGGTGTTTCTCAGCTGCAGGGACAGGACAACTGGTTGGAACTGAAGGAAAGATAAATGCGGCCAAGTACAGAGATATCCTGGATGAAAAGCTCTTCCAGAGTGCTCTGGACCTCAGACTGGGCTGAAGGTTCATCTTCCAACAAGACAATGACCCTAAGCACACAGCTAAAATAACAAAGCTGTGGCTTCAGAACAACTCTGTAACCATTTTTGACTGGCCCAGCCAGAGCCCTGACCTAAACCCAATTGAGCATCTCTGGAGAGACTTGAAAATAGCTATCCACGAACATTCACCATCCAACCTGAGGGAACTGGAGAGGATCTGCAAGGCAGAATGGCAGAGGATCCCCAAATCCAGGTGTGAAACACTTGTTGCATCATTCCCAAGAAGACTCATGGCTGTACTAGCTTAAAAGGGTGCTTCTACTCAATACTGAGCAAAGGGTCTGAATACTTAAGGCCATGTGATAGTTCAGTTTATCTTGTTTAATAAATTTGCCAAAATATCTACTGTACATTTGTTTGTTTTTCTTTCAAGATGGTGGGGGTGCATAGTGTACATTAATGAGAAAAAAAATAACTTTTTGGATCTTACCAAATGGCTGCAAAGAAAGAAAGAGTGAAAAATGTAAAGGAGTCTGAATACTTTCCATACCCACTGTGTGCCCCCCTGTAAATAGGTATAGCCCCTTTGTACATCAATATATGGGTTGATATAGCTCCATGTAGGTCAATAGATACAGCCCCTTTAGGTAAATATAGCCACTGTAGTTAAATATAGCTCCATCGTAGGTAGATAGAGCCCCCTATAGGTAAATATTGTCCATACTGTAGGTAAATATAGCTGCCATATATGTAAATCTAGCCCTCTGTAGGTAAATAAAGCTCTTCTGTAGGTAAATATAGCCCCCTTAAGGTAAATATGTAGGTGTATTGGCCAAAAAATAAAAAAGATAATTATCTCTCCCTGTTCCCCCACCTAGCAGCTAACTCTGGAAGCTTGTGTCCAGTGTAAGCGTAGTGATGTCATTGGGCTACATTGTTCCTGGCATCTCCTTTGCCAGAAACCTAAGCTTATGGAATACGAGACCCAATGCCGCAAGGGGCATGATGAAAGCCTTACAACACGCAACCTGTGACACTGATCTGTACATACAACACTCATTGAGGGAAAGCAGCTGCACACCATTTTAAAACGACCGTGTAGCATGAGATGCTGACCATCGGCTCCTTTCTCCAAGTGGGTGGGGCAGGCATCTGCCCAGAAAAAAGGCCCTGCCCGTAAAGTTTCCTCCACATTACACTAGGGGATTGGATTGGTTGTTATTGATTTATATTGTGTTTATAAAATGTGTTGAATTTGTCTGATGGTGATATATTAGTATATAAGGTGGTATATTAATTTTTTCTTCGAGTGTTGCAGTCATTTTGGGTGTTACGGGTGTGTCTGTAAATTATGGAGTTACTATCTTGCCTGAGCTACTTTTAACAGTATTTAGAGCTTTGCCTAACAGTAGCCACATGGAGCATAGGAGACATAGGAGCTCCAGGCTCATTCCTCCATCACAATCAGCGTCCAGGCTCTGCTGCCTTATGGGCATTATGATTTAGGATTTGGACTCTTGAATAAATACTATTAACAATTTTGAATACATTCCTCTAAAGAGTATGGGACAGCGACCACAGAGAAAGACAGATAACTCCTGTTAGGTCAACTGACAAAACTCCATTCACCAGAGGCCAAGTATAACCAAAAAAGATTTACACAGAGTTAGAAAAAACACTTTATTAAAAAATCTTCTTTAATCACAACATAATATGTAATGCTTCTGGCAGGAGAATGTGAGATCACTGAGTGCCTGTATTATGAAAGGAACATTTCATTTCATTTTCAGTTTCAATCATCCACCCTCCCTTCAAAATGATGGATTTTGCAGTATCTAACTCTCCAAGTCCCAAGTGAGAAACGTAAGAGCTCCTCACACCCTTTATCACGAGATGTGGGTCAGTGTTTTAAAAATGTGGCCAATATTATTTCCATCAGTATTTGTAACCAAAAGTTAGGAGTAGATCCAAAGTTGAAAGGCATTAGTATCTTTCCCTTATACTCTGTAACCATCTTGATGAAATTCAGTTGATGAAAGTCAGATTTTGATTTTTTCAAGAAACCTCTATAGATTTTTTACAATCAACCATTGGTGAGTTATTAGATGTGTTGAGGGTTATTGCTATCTTGAAAGGTCTGCTTTGAGCATTAAACTTCCAGCCAGAGGGTATCATAGTTTCATCAAGCAGCATCAGGTACAATGAATAATTAATTTAATGCCCTCTAGCAACATAACAATGACCCAAAGCACAAAAATAAAGAAAAAACTAAAGAATGGTTGGAAAGGAAGATTTGTGTCTTGAAATGGCCAAGTCAGAGTCCTGACCTGAAACCTATGGAGATGCTGTGGCCTGGCCTGAAAAGGGTTGTATACACAGGGCATCCCATAAATATTGGTAATATTTGATGAGGGGGATGGTCCAAAATTACCCAAGATTGTGAGTAAAAAAATTGTTACTTTGCACTTCCAGCACACCCACAATCCCAAACATCAAACTGATTTCTAGTTTCTCTATGAGAATTCTCTGATTTGTTTCAAAATTCGATTTCTCTCATGACAACATTTCTCACATTCCAAACATGAATATAGTTTCTCTAGTGTGATTTCTTTCATATTTATCAAAATTTTATAACTGGAAAACATTTCTAATTTCTTTATGCAAATTCTGTGATTTGTTCCAAAATGTAATTTCTTTGTAAAACATTATTCACATCAATATGGTTTCCCCGATGTGTGAATTTTTTCATGTTTAACAAGATTTAACTTCTGTGTAAAACATTTCCCACATTTTGAGCTAGAATATGGCTTTTCTCCTGTGTGTATTCTTTCATGTTCAACCAGATGTGGCTTCTGCATAAAACCTTTTCCTCATTCTGAACAAGAAAATGACTTCTCTCCTGTGTGAGCTCTCCCATGATTAATACAATTTGATTTTTTGGTGAAACATTTCCCGCATTCTGAACACGAATATGGTTTCTCTCCAGAATGAATTCTCTTGTGCACAACCAGATTTGACTTTTGTGTAAAACATTTCCCACATTCTGAACATGAATAGGACTTCTCGCCGAAGTGAATTCTCTTGTGTGCAACCAGATTTGACTTTTGTGTAAAACACTTTCCACATTCTGAACATGAATATGGCTTCTCCCCTGTGTGAATTCTCTTGTGTGCAACCAGATTTGACTTTTGTGTAAAACATTTCCCACATTCTAAACATGAATATGGCTTATCTCCCGTGTGAGTTCTCATATGATTATCCAGATCTGACTTCTGTTTAAAACATTTCCCACATTCTGAACATAAATAGGACTTCTCTCTTGTGTGAAGTTTCTCATGTTTCATAAGTTTTGATTTACTTATAAAGCACTTTCCACATTTTACACAGGAATGTTTATTCACTATGTGAATTTTGCTGTGTGAAGAAAGATCTGAGCTACTACTAGACTGTTCATCACAAGGAAACCGTTCACTCACTTTCTGGCCTTCAATTTGGGTAACAATCTGTGATTGGTCAGAAGAAGGTTCCCCATGATTAGGAGTATTAGAGGATAGATCGGTACTCTGAAGTCCTGCATCTACATTAATGGGAATGAGGTTTTCCCCTTTAAGAGTTGCTGCATGATCTCTCTGTCTTCTACTGTGTCCTTAAGAGATAACAAAAGTGTTCTTCAGAATGCTCACTGGGATTTTCTGTGAAGATTAAAAATGGAATTCATCATTTTTATTTATTTTTATGCAAATCACAAAAGTAGGCAAGTTTATAACATTCCTATGAGAATAGTTTGACACACAGCTAATTATGAAAATCTGCTACTGCAGATTTTTGAGCAAAAGCTTGTTGTGGTCCAATAGGAGGAGCCACTAATAATAATAATCTTTATTTATATAGTGTCAACATATTCTACAGCATTTTACAATGAAGAGGGTATAAGTGCAGATAAAACCAGACATTACACGGTAAAAAGCTACTTACAAATCAGACACACGGTGTGAGGGCCCTGCTCACAAGAGCTTACAATCTAGTAGAGTGTATGGGTGAGACAAAGAGCGAGAAGGGTTTTGTTTACATAATGGTCCATCCATGTTTTATTGACCTCTTAAAAACACAGCCAGTTTTATACTCAAAGACGGAGCCCCATTTTTGAAAGCTGATGTGTCACTTTATGTGGGAATAACTTCTTGATACTATTACCAATCAATTTTATAAATGACTGTCTAAAAACTGCACCCCTTAAAGTATGCCAAACAGTGTTTAGGAGGCTTGTCAACCCCTTGGGACCTTCACAGAGATCGCAAGTGGAGGTGAAATTTTAAAATCTTACATTTCTTTTTACTATTATTATTTTTATCCATTATTTACTGGAACACAATAAATGATAACAAGGAAAGGCAACTCAATGTTGATTCCCCAGATTGAATAATTTTAAGAGATATCCCATGTATGGCCCTAGTGCACAATTTGTCTCAACCACAAGATGCAGAATAGGAGCACTGTGACACTCACATTCGTCCAGCCACCATCTTGGAGCCACAGCCACCCACCCATCTGCAGCTGTTCCGGGAAAGCCACCCCATAATGGCTGGACATCAGCCGTACTACATACGAGCGTCAGCAATCTAATGTTGCTGACCGACAACACCTGACTTCCCCCACCAAGACCATGCCCTCGGTGACACGTTTCTAGCAGGTCTTCTGATGTACACCAAATAGTGGCAGCACCAAGTGACCAACTATGGTCGCTCTGCCACATATCTCCCCCCCCTCCCCTTCGATAAAAGCCGTACACCTTGATCACCCTGCACAACCCTTCCTCCGGGTCAAAGCTCCTACACAGGGCCAACGTCTTCTCTACATTCTCAGGGGCAGAGACAACATCGCTCACATACAGCTCATCCCATGCACTCACTGTACAATGGGCAAAAATGAAGTCATAGCCATTTTCCATAGGTGGCACCATGCATACCGGCTCTGGAACATTGAAGTCCCCATCTTCAGCCCGCATACTGGCCTTCACAGAGCTACTACTGACAACATTACCTGCCATTCCATTAGTGCCATAGGACACTCTACTCCGTTCACACCTCTGCTTACTGGCTCTGTCTAGCAACAGACTCTCTGCGGCAACGTGTGGAGATGTTCCCTTCACATCCCCTGTAACTGACTCATAGCATCCCGGCCATCCTCCTTATGAGCCTCCCACTTAGACACCAAATTGGCTGTGTTCACATTAGGCAACTCAGTGACACGTTTAACACCAATAGCTCTAGTGGATATCTGGCTGCAAATGGCACCCACGTGTCGTTTGGTCTCCCCAAACCACAGGACATACCACCTCTGTGATACTGTTACTACTGTCCTCCATAACCTCTGAGGAGAATTTATGCCTCAGAACCATGCACCTCTTTACCACCTAGGGATTCAGACACGCTCACCTGTCCTTCACTAGGGGTTAAGCATACACCCACCTCTGTGGTGTCTAGCAGCTCACTCTTCCCATTGTCACTGTCACTGTAGTCTCTGTGACCATTGCAGTAAATGCTACTGGAACTATAGCCACCATTGGGGCGTGTGACCTCAGGTGCACTACAGGTCCCAGCCCAACCATCCCCTTCATTCCCTGCAGTGTCACAATCTGGATTTCTATCACAGATCCACTTCTCTATAATACACTGCCCAGGGCTGCACACAAGATCTGACTCAGCACACGTTTTCTTTGCACACATTTTCTTTTAATCCCAGTCTCCTCATACACAGCAGCAGAGCAATCACATTCAGAGTTTGCTGTTTCCCTTTCAGGCCACACACTTGCAGAGTTTCCGCAAGAATAGGCAAACATCTCTATGGGACATAACATGACTGCTGGCTATCCAGCACAGGACACACATCACCTGTGCTACTTGGGCTGCTCTCCCCTATGACCTCTAAGGGAACACCAGAGCTAATCCCCTCTGCTCGGGCTGCAGTGTCTTTAGCAGCAAGTTCACACACTGCATTTATTTCAACCATAGCTCTGACAGCCATGACCTCCAGGGGCAGACCCGAGCTGCTCTCTACTGCTGCAGCACCTCTAGCAGCGTGTTCACACAGTGCCACAGTAACTGGAGCTAACTCTGTCACACAGCTAACATCCACCTGCTCAGGCTGTGTGACCAGATCATGGATCACTGGCTGATTTATAAGACATGAGGTAAAAGCATCATCATTCCCCACAGGTAATACAGCTTTTAAGACACTGAGTCCACAGTTCACAGTCATGCTGCTATCAGCCCTCTTTTCCTGTTCATGCTGCATGTATGGGCCTCCGTTTAGCCCAGCCAAGTCCTCACATAGGTCATGCACATGACCTACAGTCCCCCAGAACGTAACAATCCCCACTGGAGCAGTCTTACCAGGTTTGTGATGAATCTCCACACTGGGTATGGTGTCTGGGTTCGCTCTGGAACTCTCATGCTGACTGTTCTCATCAGCCATGAGTGGTGCTTCATCCACCTGGAACTCCAGGGCTTGCAGCTGTGACCTCTCCGGCTTCCTCCTGAGAGGGCAGTCAGGAGCACATCACTCCACTCTGTGGCACCTCCAACATGGCTCCATCTGCTGGATGGTGGTAGAAGGCTCCTGCTGATGAAGGTGGCTGCCCATAGCAACAGCAGCACGTAGTTCCCTCAGTAACTCCATGTCTCCTGATGTGGACTCCTTTGGTGGACGACACAGCCTCCTGGTCACAGGACATCCGCTCATGCAGTTGTCAGGTTGGTAGCCCGTAGCAAGGGCCTTCTCCACTTCTGGCTTTGCATCCTCCTTCACACAAACCATCCTTGTTAACCCCAGACATGCTAAAATCTCCATCTTCAGTTAGGGGTAGTCTCTTGTGTTTTGCAGGGACAAATTATAGTACACCATCTGGGGTCTGCCAGTTAGATAGGGCGCAGGACATCTGCCCACTGCTCTGGTGGTAGCCTCTCGCTCAAACGCAGCGAGGAAGACTTCCACATCTTCTCCTGCGGTCATCTTCCACATTTCTCTTTGCACAGCACGTCAGGCTCTAGCATCATCCTGTGCAGTCTCCATTGGCGACACAGCCTCCTTTTTGGGATTCAGCTGTGCCTGGAGCCTCAGATTGCACGCTCACTGCTCTGCTATCTGCTGGGCCCACAACTTGTTAATCTCCAGCTGCTGTGCCTTCGCTTCCGCAAGGTATTTAGCCAGCTCCTCCATGGCCAATGCAGCAATAACACAGTCGCTTTGAAACAGCAACAAAAATTAGGCTTCCGGCCCTTTAAATTAACACTGCACAACGCAGCAAGTCCTATGCACTTTGCTCCGTGCTAATTCTCAAGCTAATAGTGCTCAGTCTGTGCCAATAATTCCCATGGCATCCTCCACCAATTGTAAGACTCACACTCGTTCGGCCGCCATCTTGGACCATCCGGGGGGTACTTTGCTCACGGGATCGCTGTCTTTTGTAAACGGTATTGGCACACCGACACCAGGCTTCTTTAAACTGGCCTCAGCCAGCTTTATTCAGACACAGAATAAAGGTACAACAGTACACAGGAAAAAAAAACCCTCGGCCATCTTGCCACTAACTAAACATAAACAAGTTTAGCCCTAATTACCAGAGGTCTGTGTCTACTGCACAGCCCCTCCAAAAACCCACAGTCCTCACCAGACTCTAATAGTTCAGGCTTCTCTCAAGCCTCTGGGGGGGGGCTAGAGCCCCTTTCCAGCTCTTCCACTATTCCACTCGCAGGCAGCAGACCACGCCCCCTGAACACCTGTAGTCTCAGGCTTTAATAGGCCTCAAGGGAACGTGTCCAAATCCTGGCCTAGAACACGGGGACCTGGAATGTGGGAACAGCCACCGACCCATCTGCAGCTGTTCCGGGAAAGCCACCCCATAATGGCTGGACATCAGCCGCACTACATACAAGCGTCAGCAACCTACTGTTGCTGACTGACAATACCTGGCTTCCCCCACCGAGACCATGCCCTCGGTGGCACGTTTCTAGCAGGTATCCTGACGTACACCACCTAGTGGCAGCACCAAGCGACCAACTATGGTCGCTCTGCCACAAGCACCTACTGAATTTCGGGGCCTCATTAGCATTTTCATTAGTCACCATTTCAGGTTTGCGCACACCCAAAGGTGCCAAAATGTGATAACGCTAAAAACAGCTGATTTGGGAACCTACACCTCTTAAGTAATATTTCCATGGGCGTAGTGAGTATATCATTCCCAAAGGTATTTCTCAAATTTTTTTTTAGTGTTAGGCTGTGAAAATAAAACTTTTTTTTTTTTAACTAAAATGTTTAATTTTTAAACGGAATAGTGTAAAAAAAAAAACACCCAATGTTTGTCAGTACCCTGTATTTGGGTGTAAACTGCTGTTTGGGCGCATAGCAGGGCATACAAGAGAGGGAGCACTATTTGACTTTTTGAATGCAGATTTTGGTGGGTGCCATGTCGCATTTACAAAGCTCCCAAAGTACCAGAACAGGTGAAACCTTCCGGAAGTCACCCCATTGTGGATTCAACACCCCTCAGGAAACTTATCTAGGAGTGTATTGTGCATTTCAGGTCCACAGATGTTTCACATTTTTTTAGCATTAGGCCTTAAACATGGAAAACAACAAAAAAGCGAATCCACCATTGTTTTTTAGATTTCATTTTTATACCGTTCACCGTGTGGTATAAATGACATGATAACTTCATTATGCAGATTGGTACAATCTGTGCAGCGGTCACAGTGTGATACAAATGACATGTTTACTTTACTCAGCCGGTTGATACGATTATAGCAATACCAAATTTATATTTTTTTATGTTCTACTGGTTTTACACAACAAAACACTTTTAACCCCTTTCCAACATTGAACGTACCCATACGTCCTAGCAGAAAGTGTGTTCCACAAATGGACATATGGGTACGTCCTGGAGATCGTGTGGGCTTACAAGCGAGCCCTGCTTGAGAAGCTTGAGAAAGGGGAGGAGATCTCCCCGAAACGTCGCTGCTCTGACACGGACTGCCCGGTCTCCTGGCGCCTCCACAAGAAGCTCCGGTTGGAGCGTGAAAGAGGACTGTTTGTTCCTGAAAACGTATGTAAAGCTCATAATTAGAGATGGGCGAATTTCCCGAAATTCGGTTCGTTCACTTCGCCGAATTTCTCGGGAAAAATAACTTCGTTCCAAATTACTTCGGGACGAATCACGTTAAAAAACAGCTATTTCCAGGCTGCATAGAGCCTGCAGGGTGCTGTAGAACATTGTGTCATGCTTAAATATGCAGAGAAAGCTTGGTTTGGTCTTCATACAATGTTGTGTTTTAGTATGACACGCAGATGACTGCCGCCGCTCTTAGAATCGCTTCACTTTAAAATTCCCTGGGCACTTAAGAGGGCAAAACTGACCACAAAACTGAAGGGGGAATGTAGCCTGATAAAGTCATGGCAGCGACAGCTGGAAAAAAACAAGCTGAGGGCTCAGGTGGCAACATCAGTGACAGAGTGTGGAGGTGACGGCGGCAGCCACAGCAGCATGAGGTCAGAAAGTGGCACAATGACATTCTGGAGGTGGCAAAAACAGGAGTAGGCCAAAGAGTGGCACAATGACACAGTGTGGAGTTGACGGCATCAACAGCAGCAGCAGCATGAGGTCAGACAGTGGCACAATGACATTCTAGAGGTGGCAAAAACAGGAGTATGCCACAGAGTGGCACAATGACACAGTGTGTAGGTCACGGCAGCAGCCACAGCAGCAGCATGAGGTCAGACAGTGGCACAATGACAGAGTGTGGAGGTGGGTGGCAATACCAGTCCCTGGTAAAGATGGTTGGTGGCAGATGGAGAAACTGTCAGCAGATGTGTGGCATCAGGTGGGTGGCGGCATCAGATTAGTGGCTGAGGCAGGTAGTTTGAACCCAGACTCATTTCTCACAGTTTGGGTGAGGCGTCATGGCTGATGTAGTCTGACGCCTAAGGCATTGTTGTGTGGAAATCCTGGCCGATCCATGCCTGATTCATCTTGACAAAGGTCAGTCATCCACATTTCCCGTGGACAAGCGGGTTCTCCTTGGGGTAACGATGGCCCCCGCCGCACTGAACACCCGCTCTGATGCCACACTACTGGCCGGGCAGGACAGCTTCTCCACTGCAAACTCGGCAAGTTGCAGCCACACATCCAGTTTGGCTGCCCAGTAGTCCAGCGGATCTTCTAAGTGGGGTGGCAGAGTGCTGTCCAAGTAGGCCACCACCTGTTGGTTCAGGGTCTGCTCCAGGTCCTGCTGCTGCTGGCGACTGCCCTCCTCACTAGGCGGGTGAAGGAAGCTGCTCATCAGTGACTCCAGACTTAGGTTGTTGCTGATGGAGCTGGTACTGCTCCTACCCCCCCACCTTCCCCGAGCAGCCGCGGCTGTAGTACGTGAGCGCTGAAGAACCCCCCGGTCAGACCTGTCAGAGGAGGGACGATGCCGCACATGGGCAGCGCCCAACTGACTACGGAGGACTTCCCTATAGTATTTGAGTTTGTCCTCCCTCTCAATAGCTGGGAAAAAGGCTCCCATTTTGGACCGGTAGCAAGGGTCCAATAGGGTGGAGAGCCAGAAGTCATCCCTCTGCCGGATGCTGACTATTCGGCTGTCACTAGCCAGGCAAATCAGCATGCTGCGGGCCATCTGCACAAGTGACTCCAAGGGGCTCCCTGCCTCCATCTCCACTGTATACTGCCATGGTGCTTGCGGGTCATCTGCCTCGTCTTCCTCATCTCCATCTACCTCCTCCAGCTGCTCCTGCTCCTCCTCTCTTGTCACCTGGGTAGAAAATCCACTCATTTCACCAGACAATGCTTCTGCTCCAATGTCCTCCTCCTCCATTTCAGTCCCCACCGGACTCATGTGGCTGCGAGATGTAGTCGCCACGTCTCCAGTCCCCTACCCAGACAGATTTTTCAGCATCTGTTCCAGGACATGAAGCAGTGGAATGACGTTATTCATCCCGTAGTCCTGGCGACTGACAAATAATGTGGCCTCCTTGAATGGCCTCAACAAACGGCAGGTGTCACGCATGAGCTGCCACTGGCTGACATCAAAGTTACACAGGGGAGTACTCCTGTCCGCCTGGATCATCAAAAAATCGTTAATGGCCTTTCTCTGTTCATAC
Organism: Phyllomedusa bahiana; assembly: GCA_025379985.1. NCBI lineage: Eukaryota > Metazoa > Chordata > Amphibia > Anura > Hylidae > Phyllomedusa > Phyllomedusa bahiana. Next base: position 84,447 of record JAODAL010003280.1, read on the forward strand.
AGTTGGTCCAACATGTGCAGGCTGGAATTCCAACGGGTGGAAACATCGCACATCAGTGTGTTGGGGGAGGCCGTTCTGCCGCTGCAACTCGAGAAGGGTGTTCCTGGCTTTGTAGGAATGGATGAAGTGCATGCACATTTTTTCCTCCCCATTTTCAGATTTCTAAATCGGGGAAATTTTCAGGAACCTTTTCACAACCAGATTAAAACACTTGCCCATGCAGGGCGCAGGACCACCCCCCCTCGTTACAGCGCGGACACCATTTCCCCCCATTGTCCCCCCATTTTTTCCGTTTTGCAGATGGCGCGGAGAAAGCCACACATCGTTTTCTGCTGCATGACCGGACATTCCTCCCCTGGTGACTTCGTTCGCCGAGGCAACCCAGGGTAGAACGCGTGCACCGCTTGCCCAAAAATGGGGTAGATGAAAATACTTGGGGAGGCTGAGGGGGTGTGGGGGAGGGGGAGGCGGACATTGGTGCGGGAGCCGCTTTTTAACAACTGGGGGAAAAGCCTCTCCTGCCCAAGTTTGGTGTCCGGGCCGAAGAAATTTCACCCAGTGGCCTAAAGGACTTGTACGGGCCCGACCAAGTTACAGCCCAGACCTGCGCGCCCGTGCCCCTTTGGGGAACAAACCGTAAGCTAAAGGACGGCTCCCCATCGTTCTACAATTTTTTCAAGTGCTTTACTCCTTTTTGGGAAAGAAATTACGGCTTGGAACTCCCACTCGCTGGTACAACCATTTGTTCTTAACGGTCAGATCCACCTTTGGGAAAGGGGGGACTGCAGCACCAACAATTTGGGACAGGAGTACGCAGTTTCTGCCCCTTTTGGAGGGTTGGACCGCATACTGTTGTCTCTTTGCAATCCCTCGCTAACGACTGCGGCGCCAGAGAAGCGAGTAGCGGAGAAACGGACCGGGAATATTCAAAGAAAACAGCTCCCTTCTGCAATTTGGGGACCTTGACTGGCGCAATGGCATGCGTGCCCGGGGCGCTGCTCTGTTGCTGCGGGGGCAGGATGGCCCACCACACTAGCCACGTTTCTCCCAGGCCCCCGGGAATGGTGACGCTGCTGTTTGACCAGGCCCTTTTGGCCAACGAAAGCTCCCGGCCACGCTTCACTTTCTGCCCACAATTCACATAACCCAAATTCCTCCTCCAGTGTCTTAGCAAAGAACTCACACTGCCAAGTATCGGATTTAGGCCCAAACGTCCGCACTGATTTGGGGGTGGGGGGATCCCGACGTTCCCACCACCTTGGGTGGGGTTGTCAAATTACTGGGGAAGTGGAGACCTAGTCAAAAATCAAGAACCCTTGGGTTGCTGAACAACACACGCCTAATGACAGCGGCAGTTGGGCCTCACCGAGTGACCACTGCCCGCCCCTGCTGGCTGCAATCTGGGGCCCGAAATGTTTTTCCTCTGCCCCTCGCAGGTGAAGAGCCCCACCTCTCTGTCTGACATACTGTTTGTTCAAAAAATTTCAAAACACTGTTTGATAAGATACTTTATATGTAAACACACACCCTGTATTTGACTCCAAAGAACCCCCCAAAAGCTTGGGGAACCCCTTGGGTATAAATTCCTCCACAAATGTGCAGGAAAAATTTACTTGTATGTGCCGTTTAAAAACTCTGTGTATTTTACTGAATATAAAACACAAACAGGCTTAATTAACCTTCGGATATAATATGCTACAGATTTTTTTCTGTGGCGGGGGAAAAACAAAGTTTTTTTTACTAGTACAACTGCAGAACAAAGCTTAATTAACCCCCGGGAAAAAATTCCCAAAAAATTACAAACCCCAACACGACTTTGTAGCTGTTACAAAGGCGTGTTTTTTTCGCTACACAACAAGAAAAAATTGTGATTTAAACCCCCTTGTGAATTAGGCTACAGGGAAAATTTTTTTTTGGCGGTTGAAAAACGGTTTCTTGGAGTCACCACAGAGCAGAACAAAGCTTAATTTAAACCCCTTTATTAAAAATTGGGGCAAAGAATTGACGCCCAACTACATTTGTACGGTTACAATTTTGTTTTTCACGCTATACAACAAAGAAAAAATTTAATTTAAAACCTTTTGCTTTTGATTGGGTACAGGAAAATTGAAATTTTTTGGGGGTGAAAAAGACGGTTTCTTGGAGTCATCACAGCAGCAAACAACCTTAATTAACCCTTTTAGTAAATTGCGCAAAAGAATTTACACCACAAACACTAGATTTTTTTTTTTTTAGCGTGTTACAATTTCGGTTTTTTTTAGCTACACAACAAGAGAAAAAGTTGTAATTAACCTTTGCTTTGAATAAGGTACAGGAAAATTGAACTTTTGGGGGTGAAAAAGACGGGTTTTTTTTTGTCACCACAGCAAAAAACAACGCTTAATTAACCCCTGGATAAAATGCCAAAAGAATACAGCCAAAAAAGAAGTGGTAAATTTTATTTGTAAAAAAACCCTTTTTTTTAAAGAAAAAAAATAGGAACGGCTTAATCCCCCCCTTGGATATTCAAATTTTCTGTACAGAATCATTAAAATGTAATCAGCTGCAGTTGGGACCCACTGACTTTTAATCCCAAAACCCCCAAAAAATCAGAAATAGAACATTTAAAAAAGCTCTCTAGACAAGCGAGACACCCCCCAAAAACGCTGTATAAAAATCGTTTTTCAGTAACAACAGCCCCACGCACCTTCCCCGATCAGTACAGTGGAAAGGGGGTTTAGCTCCCAGCGTCGCCCCGGACTTATATAGTGCGGTGACGTCACAGAATCCCCCCCAGTCTCTGATTGCTTCATCCGCCAGTCATCAGCTATGCCCCCTTTTTCCTCCCCGAGCTTTTTCCCATGTAACGCCCTGTGCCGCACCATTTTAAACAATCAAAAAACTCACTTCGTTCACCCGAAGTACCCCAAACTTCGACTTCGTTCAGAACCGAAGTTTTCCTGAAATTCTAAACGAATTTCACTTCATTAGAATCAATTTGCCCATCTCTACTCATAATATTTAGAGCATGTGTACCTTTTTTGCTAACATGGATGCTTTTGGAAAAAAAAATGTAAGCAATTTGAATAAAGGTATGTTTTATATAATTGGCACATTTTTTTGGGGGCTCTGTCAAAGAGGCCAAAACTGGCTGCAGCGGAAAGGGGTAAAAATAAAAAATAAAACACATTTTTGCATCGCACAGTCCGAGAGCCATAACTTTTTCACTTTTCTGTGTACAGAGCTGTGTATGTTCTTGTTTTTTGCGGATGATTTTTTATCAATATCATTTTTTTTGGGGGGGACATAACTTTTTGATCTCCTTTTAATCTGTTTTTTTGACCGTCAGGATAAAGAAAATATAGCAATTCTGGTAATGTTTATTATTTTTTTTATTTAGTTTTACTCTATGGGTCATTACAATAACAGCAATATGCAATTTATATAGTTTTTTTATGTTATAGTGTTTTTATTGTGTAAATGAATATTTATGCGTTGTCGTTACCTTCTGATAGCCATAACTTTTTTATTTTGTTATGTACGGAGCTGTGTAAGGGCTTTTTAGGCAGGATGAACCGACGTTTTCATTGGTACCCCTTGGGGATTTACATGATTTTTTAATCGCTTTCTATTCCATTTTAGGTGGGTTTTTTTACGGCGTCATCATGCTCGTTAAATAATGTCAGATATATAGGCTTGGTTGTTACGCACCTGGCAATACCAAATAGGTGTACTTTTTTATTTTTGGGGGCGATTGCAATTTACAGTGGGGACAGGTCAGTGTGCATGTTTTTACTCTGTTTTTTCTGTTTGTGTTTTACTTTTTTTTTCCATTTATTTTTACTTTTCACAATATTTTCACTTGTCCACATAGGGGACTTTACTGCAGCGAACTACAGATCACTGTTACAACATAACAGTACAGGCATGTACTGTTATGTGTGAGTGAACTGTCATTACCATGATGTCTCCGACAGCCCAGAAGCCTTTGTTAAGCTTCCAGACTGGCACTGACGATGGTGCAGCCAAGGTTAAGGTCTGTCTCTCCCTTAGCTGCTGCGATTGCGAGTCATCATGGCAACTATGGGGTTAATAAGCTGCAATCAGAAGAAGCTCCGCTCGCAGCCAAGAGTGCATGGAGTCAGCTGTAATATACAGCTGACTGCGTGCACTGATTTTGTGGGCTCTGATTGGGAGCCTGCAAAATGTCCTGGATGTTCCTGAACGTCCAGATGGGCTAAGGCACCAGCAATTTGGACATTCAGCAACGTCCAAATGTGCTAAGGGGTTAATATGGAGTAGTTTACATAAAAGTGGATAAACCCACCACTATACAGCTCTATATACAGATAAGTGCTTATGAATGCCCCAGTTCAGGGAGTGACAGAAGTGTGTGTGACAAAAACTTGGGGTTAGCAATTAGGGATCTTGGTAGGCCTGTCTAAGAGGATGTTCTCAAGTAATACGAACTCATGTTTTTAGTTCAAGAAAACGTAGTAATAATTGAAATAATAAATAAAGCCATGTGCGAAATGACCCTTAGGGTATGTTCACATGGCATTTGTTAAATACCTATTTGGGTATGGTTTATGTACCGAAAAATGGACCCCAATACGTATTTAACAGTGTTCAAGTGTGATAACATTAATTTCAATGTAAAATACGTATCATCATTCAGACGATGTGTTTTACACACGTTTTTGCACTGTGTTAAACGGATGCGTTCAGAGAATTGACATATCAATTCATGATCTGTTTAATGCATTGAAACTATAGGGATATGTCTCTGCAGTTCAGAAAATGTATGCAAGCAACTATCCAAACACTGTTTTTGGATGCGTTTGACGCAATACGTTTTACATATTGCAAAAAACGTATCCAAGACGCCGTCTGCACATGCCCTTAAAGGGGTTGAGTGAGAAACCAAAAAATACGAACATATATGGAGGAATACTAAAGATAAGCAGTAACTCTCTGTCACAGCCCAGTGTGTGAATTACTTACAAAGGCTGTTGTATTGCATAATATCGCCATGTTGGATCTATCTCCTGACTGGGCTAGTGGGCGGAGCTACAGTTGCTAGGTGCAATGTGTGAATACTACATTTCCCACAACAGCCGCTTCCTCCCAGTTGAGCTATAGATTCTATATACTCTATCCACAGAGTGAGAGTATGTGTGTATATATATATATATATATATATACACACACAGCCCTCAGTCACCTTTCTACTCTGTAGAGCCGTCCCTCATACCATTCCCTCACGCTGACTGAGCTCCGCACATGCTCAGTGACGTCACTCAGCCGAACCAGGAAGTAACTCACAGAGTCTGTTCTACTTCCTGTAAGACAGGTTTCTGCTGAGGAAAGAGCCCTCAGCCTTTTTGTTCTTCAAAAAAATTAAAAATTAAATTCCTTAGACAAAAGGGCGGACCGGGTGTTGGAAACAACGGGGAGGAGAAATAAAAGTTTTTTGTCCAAAAGATGTGCAGCAAAAGCCCAGTTTTTAAAAGTACAACTGGGCAACAGTTTGCTTTTGACTGGGATCTGATTTTTGACCCAAATTTCCTGATTGTTTAAAGGGGCCCTAAAACCACCTTTTTTTTTTATTAAAAACTGCTGGCCGCTAAAAAAAATTTAAAAAAAAAAACAAAAAACCCCCCCCCCCCCCCCCCCCCAGCCCCTCCATTCCTAAACCTCCCCATTCTTAGGCTTACCATTTTTCCCCGAATTGACCCCCTGCCACTACGGGCCCCTTTAAATTGGAGGGGGTTAAGCATATATAAATAATAAAAATTTATATTTTTTTTATATGTTCCAACCCCCGGCAAGGCCCCCACTGTGGGGCCCTAGAAGCCACCTTCACAAAACATAAACAAAGCAGCTAAATAATTTTTTGCTGTATTTTGTATAATGATCAAGTAAAGACATAGCTTGGGCCCCATTTTAAACTCACCTAACTGCTAAAAAATCCGGGAATATCGTTTCCTTTAGCAAAAGGGGAGCACAAGGGGGGCTTTTAATTTTGAAACCCCATTTTCCTGTCTTTTTTCAACACAGCACAAACGGGGAGGACCACGTTTATGTCCCCCCCCTGTGATCATTCCCCAGGTAAGGGGGAAAGGGCGCATGGAGGACAGGGGTGGATAAAGGGGCCCAAATGCCCAAAGGCCCAATCTGACACCCGGGGGAAATTTTTCAACATTGATGGGGCCATTTAAAAAATAAAGGACTATAAAACCCACCAAAACCGACCCCTGTAAAATGATATAGCACCAACCCCAAGGGGCCCTAAGCAAATCCCTGGGCCCCAATGCAACTTTTAAAAAAGGGGGCCCCCATCAACAGTGCGCCATTTTATGATATTTGTGTTTTGAAAATGTGGCAGGGGGGTTTTTGGGGGGCCCCACTCAGGAACCAGGGCCCAATAGTGACGCTTTCCTCTGCACCCCAATATACGCCCTTTAAAACCCCCAAACACCAAAACCCCTTATGACTTTATGGGCCAAAACCCCAGACCCCTAATAATAATAAACACAAAACCCTGGACCCCTTTAAAAGCCCCCTGGTGACTATAAGCGAAAACCCCCCAAACCTGTATGTCCTGTCTACTTATACAATGCCATACACTTGAGCTTATACGCCCTTTATGACTAAATAGCACCATACACTAGAACTTATTTGTCCTGTATGACTTTATGGCATCATGCCCTAAAAGCTTTAAATATTTTTGGAGACAATAAACCCACCATACACCAAGCCTGGGGTACCCTTATGAAAAGATAGCACCAAAACATTTAATTCCGTATGTTTTGGTATGACTAAAAGCACCATAAAAACCGGTTTCCTGTATTCTTGAATACAAAAATAGCACTAAAATAACCCAAAACCCTTTTATGCCCCTTCATGCAGTGTGGGACTGGGGCCCTGGCCCCACCATTAGGTTGAGCGATTTTTTTGGGCTATCGAGATCGATCGATAGTCAAAAGTGGGGGCCCCGCTATCGAAAATTTTTTTTTCGATAGTGAGCATCGAAAAATGACGATTCCCATTAAAGTCTTGGAAAAGCAATAACACCTTCATTTTTACACCCAAACAAGGCGGGAGAAGCGAAATTTAACACCCCACAAAAAGTCAAATGGATACGTGCAACATTTTAGGCAACACACTTGGGTTTTATAAAAGTCACAAAAAAAAGCCCACAGCCCAAATTCACAAACCCGCCCTTTACCACAGAAATGACCCTTAAACCGCATCACCCACAAAAAAAAAAAAGTGCCAAAAAGGCTTAAGTTTTGAACCATAGTTACTTGAACTGGACATTAAAATACCCCTTTCCGGGAAAACGCAGCTGAGCCCGAAACCTGCATAAACCCCCAGATTTAAAAAGGCCGAAAAAAGGGAAAACTTTTCCAACCACCTTTTAAAGTTGAACGGGACACAAACTAAATCTGCCCCAGTACCGCAGAATGCCCCTTTAAAACCTGCTACCCACATTTAAAAAATTGCCAAAAAAGGCCCTTTAAACCCACCATTTTAGTTGAACTGGACATATACGCCCCTGTCCTGGGCCACAGTATAAACCCTTAAAACCCTTTCCCTGCCCCCCAATTACCAAAGTGCCAGAAAAAAGGGTCTTTAAACCCCCTTTTTGGGTTGAATTTGGCCATTGACAAACTGCCTTTTGGCCCCGCAAAAACCCGGGGCCGGAGTTACGGGGGGTGCGGTGAGACCCCCAGGCGGGGCGTCCTAAATCTATTAACACCCGGGGTTTAAAATGCCCTGAAAAAAGCAGCAAAAAAAAACTGTCGTGCTGAAGCAGAGGGCGGAATTGGAAGTGTGAAAAAACTCCACCCTTTTCCTCAGACACAGTCAAGACCGGGGGAAAGCTTTCCCTCCTTTTTAGTGCGGACCAATTGAGCCCCCCTTTGGGGAAATACGGTGGTTAACCTCCCTTTTACCCCCCGGGTCCCCCTTTTGCTTGGCATTTTTTTTTCTCATTTTACTCAACGTGTTTGGGGGGAAATTGCCTGAAATTTTTGTTCTCTGCCCCCCCCCCCCCCCCGTGTTTAAACTAACTCCTTTCCTTTCGAAAAAACCAAAAACTGGTAAAATTTTTCCCGTACCTCCCCTTGTACAATTCAGGGAATTTTTTACCATTAAATTTTGTAAAATCAATTTTTTAAAGTATTTTTAATTCTAGAAAACACATTTTTAAAATATGATGGAATCTCACCATGTTTTTGTTTCTCTTTTTTTCTTTTGTTTTAAAAAGGGGGTTTGTCCCCCAATACAGGGATTGATAGCTATTTTAAAAGTTTTTTTGGAAAAAACAAGTAAATTTTGCAATATGTTTCCATTAACATTTGCCCCTACCTATTCCTTTTTTCTGACAGAAACCAAACACCCTTGAGACACTCTTGAAAAATTTGTGAAGAAAAAATTTCCCTGTTAAAAAAAAATTTTTTTTATAATGGGAAACCTGTAGAAATTGCTCCATTTCAAAAAAGCATGAAAAAAAAATTTATAAAAATGATTTCCCTCGCCACTTTTAAAAAAATTGTGGGGGAAAATTTGCCCCCTTAAAGCCACATTTCTGTTCCAAAGGAACCATAATTATAGCTGTACCCTCACAGAAAACAACCTAAAAAACCTTTTGCCCAATGCGAAAACTTTTTAAGGGATAAAATTTAAAAGTAAAGGGAAATACGGTGTTGTCATGAAACCTTGCCGTCTTTTACAGTCTCCTCACAGCAAAAGAGAATAAAAGGGGAAAATAAAATTTAAAAATTTGCAAAAGAAAAGAATCTTTTTAAAAAAAAAGGGTTTTAAAGGGGACCTTTTCTGTTTAAAAAGGGAATGTGAAAATGACCGGCAACTAATCGGGCCCCCGGGCAATTGGGGCCACAACACATCCTAAATCATCTTGATGAAATAAAAACGACCCCAAAATTTATCTGTTGGAAAAACCCGGGATGCTTTTGCCCTGTAATGACCCCAACAGCGTGCTAAAGGGCCCCTCAGATATGACGCTGGCTCCGGGGCAGGAAAACCCACCCTAGGGCTTGACGAGCCAGCTGGGGCCATTCGCCCCATTTTGGAAAACCCCCAAAGTCTATTGGGCCCGGGAACCCACATGAAAAAACATGGGTTTTTTGAAAACGCAGAAGTCGTGCACCAAAGATTTTCTTAACCCTGGCCTGGGGTTTGGATTGTCCCCCTGCTTGCAGGGCTTTGGGAGGTGGTAAACAAAAAATTTGCCAGAGGTAAACCCCTTTAAGGCTTCCCCCTTTTTGGCCTGCTGCTGGCCGCTAGGGCCAAATTTGGGCACCTACTGCTGCCCAACGCCCGCTGATTTGTTCCCCCCCGGAAACTTTTGGGGGAAACCGTGAACAACCAACAGTGTCCCAGTTAAATCAAACCAAAGGTCCTCCATTTCCTGCATTTTACTCTTATTTGGGTGGGGGGGAAGGAAAAGTCCCTAAATTTTGTTTTTTTCCCCGTGGACCCAAAGGAGGGTGGCCCCCCAGAAACGGGTTTTTCCCATTTTTTTTGTTTTTTGGGCCTTAATGCGAGGATAAAATTTGGAGGAAATGGAGCATCCAACACTCATGTGAAAAAGGAGCCTTAAATTTCCCCAAGCCTCTTTGGGGCAGGGGCACAAACAAAAAATTGAAACTTCCCCCCTTTTTCCTCCTCCGCCTCAAATTCGCGCCAAACCCCTTTCCAAGGCAGGGACCCTCGGAACATCGGGTCTAGGAAAACCTCCTCCTCCTCCTCCGGGACAGCTTTTAACACAGCCCTGACTTGGGCCCGAGTTGATGCACCCCGAGAGGGTTTTTCCCCACCTTTCACCTAGCCTGACCCCGAACCACCCTAATGAAGGGCCGATGAAATTTTTGAAACGTCGGGCCCTTTTGGATTTGACGGAGAGAAAGGCTCCGTGTCCGCATCGTGTCCGTCTCCTTTCCCCCAACCTGGCGGGACCCGTTGTTTCAGATGTCCAACGATTGTTCCAAACTAAAAATTCACCACAAAGGGTCATTGAAAAGGGGATTTTCCCCCACTGACCATTTTTTTGGGGGCTTCTTCAAACTTTCAATGATTTGGGGCAAAACTCTTTTCACCTGCCTCCACTCTTTGGTTTCAACACCCCGGGTTTCCCCACCGCGGGTTTTTTTTTGGCCATGTTCCCCTTCGAAAATGCGTAATGGCATTGCGCGCTCCAAAAAAATCGCAGGGGGGGCAAGGGGGGGGTGGAAATTCCCAGCGTGTTACCAATTTTTAAAAATTGAACCCGGTTTGAAAGGGGAGGCCCAGCTTTAAAGTCAAAAAAACGCAGCCCCAAAAAGGGGGATGAAGCAGGGGGCCCAAAGGGGGAAGTGGAACTCAGACCCGAGCCTTCTTCAGCAGGAAGTCCAACCCGGTAAACTCTTAGAAATTTCGGAAAGACAAGGTTCCCGACATTGGGCCCGGCAAGGGATTTTGGGTCCAGCCTACCGATCCTTTAAAGGGGGGCCACAGATTTCGCCCGTTTTCGCACACCACCTTGCCTGGCCCAAGTTTTTTTGCCCCCCAGCCCGCGCCGGGTCTGTTTCTTAAGCCCCTCCCAGCCCTGACCTTTGTTGGGGCGGTCTCCAAGGGAGGGTTTAATTTTAAACACGGCCTGGGGGTCCCCTTGGGGGAAGTGATCCCCCCAAGGACCTTTTTGGGGAAAAAGCCCTGCACCAACCCCTTTCGGTTTTTTAAGAGCGTGCGCCGAAACCTGAGATCCCCCCGTCACCCCCCGAGACATCCACCCAGCCCCCCAAATGAGCTGTCACAGAGATAAAGCGGCCTTGGCCGGCTTACCCAGTCCATGTGTCCCGGGGGTGGGGATGGGACTTTCCCTACACAGATGAGACAACGCCTTGAAATTTAGATGACACTGGGGCCCGCCAGGGCAGGGACGGATTTTTTTGGCAAAGAAAGCCTGCTCTGCATCGGTATTTGGGGGGCATTCGAGGGCCATGACGTGGGGAAAACCCCCTCTGTGTCCACCAACGGAAAGGCCCAAAATTTTCCCCCGGGCCCAAAAGGGCCCGGCAATGCCGACATTCCCGGCTTTTGGCTTTGGGAAAGGTTTGGGTTTTAAAATGTTTCTTTCTTTTGCTCCCAAACCCGGAAACCCGAAGGCTGGCCCGCTAAAAAAATGGCACTGTACGGGGTGCAAGGGCGCAAACGGGGGGAAGGAAAGGGGTTTTGGAAAAGGGTCTTCCCGGTGGTGCTTTTTGGGTTGGAAATCCCGGTGCGAAAGGTGGGCGAAACGGAACCCGATCCCCGATCATGACTCTGAGAGACATGGGGGACTGAGGAATGCTTTGGGGGTGGCAGAGGAGGGAGGTTTGACAGAGGGAGTGACAATGGTTTTTGGGGGCCCGCTTTGGGCCCGGCCTTTTTTGGGCCAAATGTTCCCCCCCCATTTTAAACTCAAACGCATTCCTGCTTTACTAACATGTTGGTGGGGTTAACCACTTAAGGTTCTTGCCTTCCCCACTTTTGCTTTTTTCGCAAAAAGGGGCATATTACATCGCTGGTTTAATCCCGAGGCTTGGGCCCAAAAAAGCCCCGGGGTTGAGAGGTCCTGGGCCTTTTTTACCCCCCGATAAGCGAGGAGGGGGGGTTTGCGCTGACCGTGGCTGGCGGAATCATTCAGCGGACTTTTTGCGACCGCCCCTTTCCCTTTTTTTGGCGGGGCCCATAAAACACAAACCCCTCGTCTTCCCCTCGCCACTTATGGGAAACGCCCCGCAAGCAAAATTCCCGCGAAAAAACCAGGATGGAAACCGCAATGTCGTCATCATCATCATCATCATCCCTCAACCCCAGGGGACTTGGGCGTCCTGACTTTCTTCATCCAAAGCTTTCGGGGTACAAGCAAAAGGGGGACGCAAGGGGTTTCCACCGCCCCGGGTTTTTTTTTCCGATTGACCGCTTTTTCCCTTTACCTCCCTGAAGGCATCAGTAACTGGGGGGGGCAGAGCAGACTAAATCTCCCCTTTTAACTTTTAACATGCCCTTTTGACCCCAACCGCATTTTGTCACAAAGAGGTTTCCCCAACACTGGAATTTTCCACAGTGGTGGTTAAAACGAGTTGACATTTTGGGGTGCTTCATGTTGGAAAGGAAAGCTGAAAATCCGATGACGACATTTATGGCCGTTTCGCGGGGGCGAGAGGGAAAAACTGCCCAATGCAGGTTTTCAAATTTAAAACCCCGAAGGACAATTGGGGGACGATGTTTTGTTTCTTAAAATTCACAGGGCCCCGACCCAGCGATAACAGGCCTGACGGTCCTGCCAAAATGCAACCGCTTGGGATGGCCCTGTTTTCCCGCCAACTGGGAAAAAAACACCTTCTCTCGTACCTCTACCTCCAAATGGCCCACCCCCCTCTTTGGGTTTGCTTACCACCTGCATTTTTGCCCCATGTCCCGAAATAAAAAAAATTTTAGAAGGGGAGGAAAAAAGTTTTTTGGGAAAATCTCTTAAATTTAAAAAACTGTAAATCCCCAGCAATTTTCAAAACCCCCTAAACCAAAAACCCAAATTTGGGTGGGTTTAAATTTAACTGCAAGGTGTCTATCAAAAAATCCCGGGAAATGGGCAAAATTTCCCAAAAAAAACCCTTTTCGTTATGTTTTGGTATAAAAAACGGGATTTTTTTTCACCTTTTTAATTTACCTGTGGGAATATAAATTTCTTTTTTTTTATTTACGTGGATGCTGCGCAATGAACAAAAGCTGGGTTTTGCAAATAAATCAAAAAACACTAAATGGGTTTTGCTTTGGTATAATAAACTATTTTTTTGCACCTTTCAATTCACCCCTTTGGGGGAATATAGAAATTTCTGGGTTTTTAAAATTTACTTTTAACGGCCCCAATTTAAAAAATGCGGGTGCGCAAAAGTCAAAAAACAGTAAAATGTTATGTTTTCGAAAGAAACAAACCCGGGATTTTTGGCAACAAAACAACCGGGGCTGACTACAAGAATTTCTGGAATTGGGAATTTTAAATTCCCAAAGGGGGAAATATCAAAAGTAAAAGGTTAAAAGGGGAAAAAAAAAATAACACATATCGAAATGTAAACTGAAAAATAAAAGTTGGGGTTTTTTCCCCTAACAAAGAGACCTGCAGTTACTAGAAATGATGTGTATCCAATATAAGTTCAGGCTCCCCAAATATCCAGAAATATTTCAATATCAAACTGTTAATAATAAAGATTTTCCACTACAATGTCTACACTAAGTCTTGGTGAACTTTATCCAGTGTTCTTTATAGATAGAGCTTGTCGGGTTTTTTCGCCCGAGGGCCCCCCCCCCCCCTGCCCCCCCCGCCATGAATTTACAGGGGTAGATGCTCCTTTAAAAGTCTCACCTAACTACATAGAATCTTCAAATCTCTAATATAACAAAATTTGGGAAAGGGAAATCACAGCTAATAGTAGAGGTTTCTCTGTGCAGAAATAGATTAATTTCGCTGAGCTGTTTGGCCACGGGCAGAGCGCAGGTCCAAATCCCTAAGAGACCTGATAGCCCACTGAGGCGAAACAGGAAACGCTGTTCTTTGTAAAACGGGGGTCATGTGATTTATCCAGCCAATCGCAACCATACACATCCCAGTCATACAACGCACACACATCTCACCCTGCTCAATTCTGTAATCTGATTTGCTGGCCGCCATAATTACAGGAAGCGCCGAAAAAGGCGCGATCTTAATAGATGATGCACAGATTTTAACCTTAATTATCGCATGATCTGGAAATTTCGATCACCATAAAAACCTTGCCGATTTCAACTTTGTCGATAAAAACCGCTCAACACTACCCACCATGGCAGTTGATCTTGGGGGCTCGCACTACAGCTTCTTTACATGAAAATAATACCTGTTAATTTTTAGGCCTCTCTGACATAAATGCAAGCATTTTGTGTACAAAACAGACCTGTATTGTGCAGTTCTCTCTACTAAGTGAGTCACATATGTCTATCACAGCTATCTTTTTCACACGTCTGTCTCACACATTTGTCACAGAGATAGACACATGGCCGAGTGACTTAATTTATGCCCTTGCTAAAACTTGCACCATGATTCAGCAGCCAACAACCTCACCAATGGCCTGTAATGGGCAGGAAAGGAGAAGACAGCGTCGCTGCCGCCGGTGCAAAAACCTCTTACACAACCACCATCCTACTACTCTGTTCGTGCTGCAGGCGGCCATTAGGCAAAATCAAATTTGGGCAGTGGTACAGCCAGAACTTTTGCAACCCGGGGTTGTTGCTAAGTTTTCTACCCCCTTTACAGACTACACCCCTACTTTTTACACCATGCCTCTTTTTACAGGGTCCTCCTCACACTTACAAATAATAAAAACGTGTTTTTGTGTTACTATATTCTAAGAATCAAAACATTTTTACTTTTTAATCCCTTTTGCTTTGTGAGAGTTTTATATTCAAGGAGTTAGGTTACAACTAAATAGGTTTATCCCCATCATCATTCCAGCCATATCTGGGGCAGCTGGGATGTCAGATAACCAGAGGCAATGAGCCTGAGCCATGACCTGTGCTCCTGCTGTGTAAGGTCGGGACCACCAGCTCTCTGGATTCAGCTGCGAAGACATCAGGAGACTATGCCAAGCAACAAGACTACAACAGCTCCAAGGTTCAGAGGTGTTTGCAGCCTCCCCCCACAATTCTGAGGATGTGTGTATGTAGTGAACCACAACCATGCGCCAGAAGAGCAACCCAGATAAAGTGTCAACATAGTGCAAGGTTTCAGGATCCTGCACCCCACCATACAGGGTGTCACCATTGTGTCCCCTCACCATAAAAGGTGTCAAGATCCATCCCCCCCAACCATACAAGGTATCAAGATCCTTCCACCCAACCATACAGGGAGTCAGGATCCTTCCCTCCAACCCTACACGGTGTCAGGATCCTTCCCTCCAACCCTACACGGTGTCAGGATCCTTCCCTCCAACCCTACAAGGTGTCAGGATCCTTCCCTCCAACCCTACAAAGTGTCAGGATCCTTCCCTCCAACCCTACAAAGTGTCAGGATCCTATCACCCCACCAACATACAAGGTATCAGGATCCTAGCACCCCACCACCATACAAGGTGTCAGGATCCTTCCTCCCCACCATACAAGGCGTCAGGATCCTTCACCACTGCCATACAAGGTGTCAGGAGTCTTCTCCCCGCCCTACAAGGTGTCAGTGTTCCTACCACCATATAAAATGTCATATTCATCTCTAAGGGGGATACGATAATGTAGACTATATATCAGATATTATAACATGGTCACTCCTATACATAATTGATGTATGTTTATACAAAGATTTATACATATTTCATTATTTAGTCTGAATTAAATATGACAACATTGTGTTTATAATATCGCAACTATATTACTCTAACTTGGGATTGTAATATGTCAATGATCTATTTCTATTGTAAATATAGTATAAAGCTATTTTAATATTTTAATTTGTGATTTATATATATTTTTTTTTAAGGGGGGGGGTTTAGCGACTACTGTGATAAAGGTCATAATTAGACCAAATCTTCAATAAAAAAAATATTTGCATGAAAGAAATCAAGTGCAGTTGATTTTACTATTCTCTACATCTATTCAATAAGAACCAGCAACATGGAGGTGGTAAGTTAAAGACTTTCCTTATAATGACATAGTTCAACATGCTGTATACTGCTGGCCCCAAAGGGATTCCTAGGATACCCTTCTAAATAGCACAAACTCCCAGCTATAAGCAGAAACCATGAATAAATTGCATCATTTGGCATCACATCAGTCTATCAGGAAATAGAATGGTGCTGCACACCTAAAAGAAAACTCGGGTGCTCTTTGGAAAGCCAAAGGCTGTAGACCAATATGTAGAAAATCCACAGCACTCCTCTGGTAGTGGTAGATAATACGATTTATTGATTCACATAGTACCAGGGGTGTTGCTAGGCTTGTGCCCTGGAAAAAACTGCCTGTGCCCCTATCTCTGCGCTTCGATGTCTCTAACGGCATGGCTGTTTTACAATAGCCGCGCAGAGTCAGAGTTAGGGAGAAGGCAGGACGCAGCACCACCAAAAAAGGAATGTTTAATCACCCAAGTCAGTACATGCTACTTTTTAGCTCCTCCATGGAGCCATCTTTAAGCACCATGAAGGAGCTGAAAAGAAGAATGTACTGACTTGAGTAAACATTCCTTTTTTTGATTTTTGGTGGTGCTGCTTCTTTTGCTTTTGTACTGTGGAGGATTGAGGTATTTACTTCTAAGTATTTTGTTTATATTTTAGCGGTGCTGTATGCTTATAAAAAAAAAAAAAATTGGGGGAGAGAGGGGTTTAGTCCCTAGTAGGTAGATATATACAATGGGTATGGAAAGTATTCAGACTCCTTTACATTTTTCACTCTTTCATTGCAGCCATTTGGTAAGATCTAAAAAGTTAATTTTTGGCTCATTAATGTACACTTTGCACCACATCTTGAAAGAAAAAACTATAAATGCAGGTATTTTTGCAAATTTATTAATCAAGAAAAACTGAAATATCACATGGTCATAAATATTCAGACCCTTTGCTGTGACACTCATATTTAACTCACATGCTGTCCATTTCCTTCTGATCTTCCTTGAGATGGTTCTACTCCTTCATTGGAGTCCAGCTGTGTTTAACTGACTGGACTTCATTAGGAAAGGCACACACCTGTCTAAGACCTCACAGTGCATGTCAGAGCACATGAGAATCATGAGGTTTAAAGAACTACCCAAGGAGCTCAGAGACAGAATTGGCCAGGGTTACAAAAGAATTTCTGCAGCACTCAAGGTTCCTAAGATCACAGTCTGATGGTGATATATTAGTATATAAGGTGGTATATTAATTTTTTCTCCTCGAGTGTTGTAGTCATTTTGGGTGTTACTAGTGTTTCTGTAAATGATTATGGAGTTACTTTCTTGCCTGAGCTACTTTTAACAGTATTTAGAGCTTTGCTTAACAGTAGCCACATGGAACATAGGAGTTCCAGGCTCATTGCTCCATCGCAATCAGCGTCCAGGCTCTGCTGCCTTATGGGCATTATGATTTAGGATTTGGACTCTTGAATAAATTCCATAAACAATTCTGAATACATTCCTGTAAAGAGTATGGGACAGTGACCACAGAGAAAGACAGACAAATTGACAAAACTCCATTCACCAGAGGCCAAGTATAACCAAAAAAAAAATAATTTACACAGAGTAAGAAAAACACAGTTTATTAAAAAAATCTTCTAAAATCACACCAAACTATGTAATGATTCTGGCAGGATAACAGGAGGTCACTGAGCAGCTGTATTAGGAAAGGAACAGAAGGTCATGGAAAAAAGTCTGTTCTAAGATTGGTGACAATTATAACATTTTCTATATGTAAAATAAAACACCAATTTCATTTTCAGTTTACTTCTAATCATCCGCCCTCCCTTGAAAATAATGGATTGCGCAGTATCTACCTCTCCAAGTCCCAAGTGAGAGACGTAAGAACTCCTCACGTCCTTTATCACAAGATGTGGGTCAAGGCTTATTCTTTAACTGAGCAGAATATAAAGGTGATGGATTTTGTTAAGGCCGCTCTTTCATTTTAAAAATGTGGCCAATATTATTTCCATCAGTATTTGTAACCCAAAACTAGGAGTAGATAAAAAATGGAGGTCATGAATATCTTTCCCTGATACTCTGTAAGCATATTGATGAAATTCAGATTCAGGCTTTGATTTTTCCAAAAACCTCTATACATTTTTTACAATCATCCATTGGTGAGTTATTAGATGTGTGGAGGGTCATTGCCATCTTGAAAAGTCTACTTTGAGCATCAAACTTCCAGCCGGAGGGTATCATAGTTTCATCAAGCAGCATCAGGTACAATGACTAATTAATTTATGACCTCTAGCAACAAAACAATGACCCAAAGCACAATAATAAAGAAAAAAAACTAAAGAAAAGGAAGATTGGTGTCTTGAAATGGCCAAGTCAGAGTCCTGACCTGAGACCTATGGAGATGCTGTGGCCTGACCTGAAAAGGGTTGTATACACAGGGCATCCCGTAAATATTGGTAATATCTGAGGAGAGGAATAGTCCAAAATTACCCAACATTGAGAGTAAAATAAATTATTACTTTGCACTTCTAGCACAAGACACAATCCCAAACATCAAAATGATTTCTAGTTTCTCTATGAAAATTCTCTCTTTTGTTCCAAAATTTGATTTCTCACATTCCAAACATGAATATAGTTTCGCTCATGTGTGAATTCTTTCATATTTATCAAGATTTAAGAAGTAGAATACATTTCTCATTTTATATGCAAATTCTGTGATTTGTTCCAAAATGTAATTTCTTTGTAAAACATTATCCACATAAAGAACATCAATATGATTTCTCCCCTGTGTGATTTTTTTTTCATGTTGAACAAGATTTAACTTTTGTGTAAAACATTTCCCACATTTTGAGCAAGAATATTGTTTTTTTCTGTGTGAATTCTTTCATGTTTAACCAGATGCGGCTTCTGTCTAAAACTTTTTCCGCAATCTGAACAAGAATATGGCTTCTCCCCTGTGTGAACTCTCTCATGTTTAACAAGATTTGATTTATTGGTGAAACATTTCCCACATTCTGAACAGAAATATGGCTTCTCTCCTGTGTGAACTATCTTATGTTTTATAAAATATGATTTATTGGTGAAACATTTTCCACATTCTGAACATTAATATGGTTTCTCTCCAGAGTGAATTCTCTTGTGCACAACCAGGTTTGACTTATGTGTAAAACATTTCCCACATTCTGAACATGAATAGGACTTCTTGCCGGAGTGAATTCTCTTATGCACAACCAGATTTGACCTTTGTGTAAAACATTTCCCACATTCTGAACATGAATAGGACTTCTCGCCGGAGTGAATTCTCTTGTGCACAACCAGATTTGACTTATGTTTAAAACATTTCCCACATTCTGAACATGAATATGGCTTCTCTCCTGAGTGAATTCTCTTGTGCGCAACCAGATTTGACTTCTGTATAAAACATTTCCCACATTCTGAACACGAATAGGACTTCTCTCCTGTGTGAATTTTGTCATGTCTCACAAGTTTTGATTTACTTATAAAGAACTTTCCACATTTTACACAGGAATGGTTATTCTTTTTGTGCATTTTTCTGTGGGAAGTAAGATGTGAACTATTACTAAACTGTTCATCACCAGGAAACTGTTCACTCACTTTCTGGCCTTCACTTTGGGTAACAACCTGTGATTGGTCAGGAGAAGGTTCTCTGTCATTAGTATTAGAGGATAGATCGGTACTTTCAAGTTCTGGATGTACATTAATGGGAATGAGGTTTTCTCCTGAAGAGTGCTGCATGATCTCTCTATCTTCTACTTTGTCCTTAAGAGATAACAAGTGTTCTTCAGAATGCTCACTGAGATTTTCTGTGAAGATTAAGAAAGGAATTCATGATTTTTTTTTTTTTTTTTGCAAATCACAAATGTAGATAGGTTTATAACATTCCTAGGAGAATGGTGTGACAAACAGCTAATTATGAAAATCTGTCACTGCAGTTTTTTTAAGCAAAAACTTTTTTTGGTCCAATAGGAGGATCCACTAATAAAAAATAATCCTTATATAGTGCCAACATATTCTGCAGCATTTCACAATGAAGAGGGTATAAACACAGATAAAACCAAACATTTCACAATAAAAAACTAAAAAATACAAATCAGACACACGGTGTGAGGGCCATGCTCAAAAGAGCTTACAATCTAGTAAGGTGTATGGGTGAGAAGTGCTTTGTTTACATAAGGGTCCATCCATGTTTTATTAACCCTCTTAAGAACACAGCCAGTATTGTACGCAAAGACGGAGGCCCATTTTTGAAAGCTGACGTGTCAATTTATGTGGGAATAACTTTTTGATACAATTATCTATCAATGTGATAAATGATGTCTAAAAAAATGCAACCCTTCAATTATTCAAAACAGCACTTAGGAAGTTTGTTAACCCTGTGGGAGTTTCCCAGAAATTAAAGCAAAGTGAAATTTCAAAATGTAACTTTTTTTTTTTTTTTTAACAGATTGATGATGACAAGGAAACACAACTCTATATTCATTTCTTTGATTTCACCATTTTCAGAGATATCCCATATGTAGTGCACCATTTGTCTCAACCACAAGCCTCAGAATAGGATGAGCACCTGTTGGATTTTGGGGCCTCATTTTCATTAGGATTTTTTTAGGTGCCATTTCAGGTCCAAAATTTAATAAACACTGCTAAACAGACCTCATTTGGGAAACTACACCTTTTAAGGAATATTTCCTGTGGTATAGTGAGTATATCATCACCACAGATTTTTTTTAATGTTAGGCTGTGAAAATAAAACTATTTTTTTTTTAATAAAATGCAGTTTTAGCTGAAAATGTTTAATTTTTAAAAGGAATAGTGTAAAAAAGCACCCCAAGTTTGGCAGTACCCTATACGTGGGTGTAAACTGCTATTTGGGTGCACAGCAGGATGTACAATGGTAGGAGCGCTAGCTGGCTTTTGGAATGCAGATTTTGGTGGGTGCCATGTCGCATTTGCAAAGCCCCTAAAGTGCCAGAACAGGTGAAACCTCCCAGAAGTCACCTCATTTTGGCTTCAACGCCCCTCGGGAAACTCATCTAGGAGTTGGCCCACAGGTGCTCCACAGTTTTTTAGCATTAAGCCATAAACATGGGAAAAAAAAAAAAACTGAATCCACCATTGTTTTTTAGGTTTAATTTTTACAACGTTCACCATGCAGTACAAATGATATGATAACTTCACTATTCAGGTTGGTACAATTACAGCAAAATCAATTTTATATAGTTTATGTTTTACTACATTAACACTATGGAAATGCGTTTGTAAAAAATTGCATTTTATAGCATCCAATTCTCACACCTATAACTCTTATTTTTCTGTATACGGAGCTGATTGTTTTTTTGCAGGAGTAGATGTTGTCATTAAAATCATTATGGGGTTCATCTTTTAATCAAGGTTTTTGGGAAACAGGATGAACAAAATACAGCACTCCTCGTAGTGTTTTTTATTTTTATATTTGCAGTGGTCACCGTGTGGTACAAATGACATGTTAGTTCTACTCTGTAGGTCATTACAATTACAGCGATACACCATTTATACAGTGTTTTTTATGTTGTACTGTTCAAATCAATATTTATGCATCACTACCTTCTGATAGCCATAACTTTTTTATTTTGCTATATACGGAGCTGTGTAAGGGCTTTTTTTGCAGGATGAACTAACGTTTTCATTGGCACCACTTGGGGATTTATATGATTTTTTTGATTGCTTTTTATTCCATTTTATGTGGTTTCCTTCCCTTTTTAAGGCACTCGTTATGCAGGTCAAATAACAAGATAGATGCAAAGAATTGGTTGTTAAGCACGTGACAATACCAAAGAGGTGTACTTTTTTTTTTTTTTTTTTGTGGCGATTACCATTTACTTTGGGAATAGGGCAGTGTGCTTGTCTTTACTCTACTTTTTGTGTTTGTGGGGGTTTTTTTTGCAATTCTTTTTACTCTTCATAATATTTAAACCATAGGGGACTTTACTTTACAATCTGCAGATCACTTTTACAACATATCCCAGTACATGTCTGTACTGTTATGTGCGATTGAACTATCATCACCATGACAGCTGTCCGTTACCATGGTGCTGATGTCACCGACAACCCAGAAGCCTTTGTTAGGCTTCCACATTGTCAGGAACGTCATTGGCATTGGTGATGGCGCAGCCGAGCTCCCTCCCTCTGTCTATCCCTTAGCTTCTGCGATTGTGAGTCATCTTTGCAACTATGGGGTCAATAAGCTACAAGCCGACAGTGCATGGGGTCAGCTGTAATATACAGCTGACTGCGTGCAATGATTTTGCGGGCTCTGCTCGTGAGCCTGCAAAATGTCCTGGATGTTCATGAATGTCCAGATGCACTAAGGCACCTGCAATTTGGACATTCAGCAATGTCCAAATGCGCTAAGTGGTTAATATGGAGTAGTTTACATGAAAGTGGATAAACCCACCACTATACAGCTCAATATACAGAGAAGTGCTTAGGAGTGACAGAAGTGTGTGTGACAGAAAGTTGAGGTTAGCAATTAAGGATCTTGGGAGGCCTGCCTAAGAAGATGTGTTCTCAGGTAATATGAAAAACTCATGGTTTTATTTCAAGAAAACACTGACAATTGCAAACATAAATAAAGCCATGTACGAAATGACCCCTAGGCTATGTTCACACTGCATTCGTTAAATACCTATTTGGGTATGGTTTATGTATTGAAAAATGAACCCCAATACGTATATAACGATGTTCAAGTGTGATAACATTAATTTCAATATAAAATACGTATCATTCAGACGATGTGTTTTACATACATATAAACTGAATCACAAACGTGAAAAAAGGCAGGAGACTCACCACTTCACAGTCTCTCAGATTATTTCACGTTTGTGATTCAGTTTATATGCATTGCTATTTTCGGCTATGGCGAGCACACCACAATCATACCTTTAGCACCTTGGAATATCTCCTGTTTTAGTACTATTGCAGAGGGTACTGAAGAAAAATTAAGGGGAAAAAAAGCATTTATTTCCTTATTTTATTACACTTGTTGCTAAATTATACTTAAAGCACTATGAATAGAGAGGCCAAGTTGGCCCAAGTGTTTGGGACTATACCTGATGAGTTTGGAAGCAAAGAAGAAATGCAAGAGCTGTTTGGGAAATTAGAAAAAGCCCTTCTACAAGAAACTAAGTTGTGGTGGGACCGCAATTCCCTGAATGTATATTTAGAAAAGAACATAATACCGAGAGGTCTGAGATTGAAAAAGTTACCGTCATTCATATATACTGATGAGTTCCTCAAACAATGGAACAATGTACTTACAGATTGTTCAATAAATCTAATAAAACTTATAGTGGAATATGAAACAAAAAAATTACAAGAAATACAAGATCAAATTGAAACCACTAAACAGGAACTACTCAAATTTAAGGAAGAGAGCAACTATGTAATATATGATGACAGGATAAAGAAGAACGTTGCCAAACTGGAAACCTCTATAATGGAAATCAAAAAAACGAAATATTTAAGGGATTTTCAGGACTATGAACATGACAAAGTATATAGCTGGAAAGCAGAAAGAAAACCAAGATCCATCCTAAGACAGACTTATGGGAGACGTAAAAATAGAAAAGAAGTAAGCTTTTCAGAAATGGATTATACACACACGTGTACGTCGGATTCAGATCAATCCTCCATGGAAAGAATCGCAACGAGAGGTAAAGACCAATCCACAAGACGTAATATGGAGGAAAACGCAACACAAAAAGAAAAAAAACGAAAAAGACGGGGAGGAAGGAAACATCACAAAAAAAGTGACAAAGGGTACAACAAGGAAGAAATAAAGAATAAGAAGGAAAAGAATAACAGTGTGGTTATATTAACCCCGAGAATCTTTAGTAAAGATCAATTAGAGGTTTTAAATAAAGGACTGAACTTTGCACCCACTAGAAACTTTCAACTGTTTGACACATTGCTCGATATAAATCGATTTGTAAGAAAGCTTACTGTTAAAAGGTTTTTTAGGGATAAAGAAAAAAATGAGATACAGGAAAGTAATATTGCAACTATAAATGAATTTAGTAATGAATATGAAAGACTCACTTTCCAAGAACAACAATCCCTATTAACATTAAAGGAATTACAGGATCTAGAAGAGCAGGAGGTGGAGCATATGGGAAATCAAAATGTAACGGGTAATCCTATGTTCTATCCCAAAAAAGCAAGAGTAGATGCTATGGACTCTTTTCAGGCTACGATGGAGAGAGACCTCAAAAAATTAGAATCACAAAAAAATCGTAAACAAAAATCTAATTTGAATAGGCAAGAATTTAAAGCCTTAAAAGAAATTAAAAGTGATAAAAACCTCACTATTAAGAAAGCGGACAAGGGAGGGAGTATAGTAGTAATGGATTCTGGTTTGTACGAGAAACAAATAGGAGAGATATTGGAAGATAAAAACACCTACCGAAAATTAGATAAGGACCCCACAGAAATCATTCAGAAAAAATTAGTAAAATTATTGGAGGAAGGACAAAGTTTGGGTGTGTTAACAGAAAAACAAAAAGTACAACTACTAATCCCTAACCCTAAAACACCAATAATTTATGGGGTGCCAAAGTTACATAAGGGAACATTCCCACCAAATTTAAGACCTATTGTCTCTAGTATTAATAGTGTCACTGCCAGCCTCAGTAAATGGGTTGATATGCAATTGCAACAAATAGTACAGGAGAGCCGGTTACCTGAAAGACAGCACATCTGTAATTAAAACGTTTTCAAACTTTGAATGGAAGGAGGATTTTGTATGTTTGAGTCTGGATGTCATCAGCCTTTATTCTAGGATACCCCAAGGTCTGATTAGAATCGCAGTCAAACACCATTTGGATAAAAATAAAACATATAATGAGAACCTAAAAATATTCTTACTGGACAGTATAGATTTTTTACTGTACAACAATTATTTCAGATTCAATCAGACCTTTTTCCTACAATTATGTGGAGTCCCCATGGGGGCAACGGCTTCGCCCACACTAGCCAACCTCTTTATGGGATGGTGGGAATATCACACTATATATAATCTGAACAATCCCTTCTCTAGTGCAATAGTCTGGTATGGGCGTTACATAGACGACCTGTTGGTTGTCTGGAGGTCTGGGGTGGCGCCCATACCAGACTTTGCCTTATATCTCAATAACAATGACATCAATTTAGAATTCACTTATACCTTTGATGCACAAAAAATTTCCTTCTTGGATATTGAATTAACAAGTAATGTAAAAGAATGTAAGGTTAACACAACTCTATACAGAAAACCTGTTAGTGGGAACACAGTCCTGCGAGCTGACAGCTGTCATCCAAAACACACGATACAAGCCATACCAGTTGGAGAATATAGCAGAGCCAAAAGGGCCTGCACGGAAAAAACAGAATATGAGAAACAAGAAAAAATAATAAGTGAACGTCTGAGGGAGAGAGGATACAAAGAAAAAACGTTACATGTAGCCAGGAACAAAATACAGAATAAGACACAAAAAGATCTTTTGGAGAAAAGGAACTGTAGTGAGAAAAATAGAAAGGCATATTTTTTTCCCACCCTTTACAGCTTTAGAATATGAACAAATAAAAAAACTAATCTACAAAATGCTAACATACTACGATCAGATCCCACCTTGGCAGACATTGGGGAAATGAGGGTATCAAGTGTCCCCAACGAATAAAACCATAGGTAATGCTGTCACATCTAGTGACTTTGACTCTAAAAGTAAACAAAAACGTGGCTCACACAAAAGGTTTTCAAAAAATGTGGAAAGAAACGTTGTGGCGTTGTGTAAATATGTAAAGAAAATGGAATACTTGGAGATGAAAACGTGAACAAATAAGTATCAAATAAGGGATTTCCTGAATTGCGACACAGACCACATAATTTATATTATACAATGTATGGCTTGTAGAAAAAATTATATTGGAAGTAGTATTAGGAAGTTCAGAACTAGAACCACGGAACATTACCCAGTATTAGAAAGGGTATTAATTTACATATTCAGGGATAGCTAACATTTATAGAAGACCATGAAAGTAGGATAGAAAAACATGTGCTGCTATGCGATAGAAAGAGAAACCAAAACCCCAGAGATGGAGGAAACTGGGAACGACGGGTGCGATTGCGAGAGGCATATTGGATATATGCGCTAGAAACTCGATCACCGCAAGGACTAAACTACAGAAACGATCTTGCATACGTTTATTAAGATAAAATATTATGTATATAAACTAGTCATTGGTAATCCAACGCTTAGAATATATATAGCTAACATGTGTATTCGGTAAACAAATGGTTTTAAAAATAAAATAAAAAAAAAATTATAAAAAAAATTATCTTTTTCTTTAAGGTATGACGTAGGAAGAGGAGGTAACTTTAGCATGACGTAGGTATATAAGTAACTTCAGTCCTATGTACATTGTCAACGTGAGCAAGGGCCAAAGAAACAGCCCGAAACGCATTGGTGGATATCTGTGTACCCTCTGCATGTTTTTGTACAAGGAATAAAGCAGCTTGGATTATTTGCACCGATACGCTGGCCTTCTAATTTCTTCTGTTTGTGCAGTGTTTTACATACATTTTTGCACTGCATTAAACGGATGTGTTCAGAGAATTGACATATCAATTTTTGATCCGTTTAATGCATTGAAACTATAGGGATACATTTCCGCAGTCCAGAAAATGTATCTAAATACGAATCCAAGCTCTTTGTGATACGTTCTTGGATGTGTTTGACGCAATACATTTTACATATTGCAAAAAACGTATCCAAGATGCCGTCTGCACGTGTCCTTAAGGGGTTGTGTGAGAAACCAAACAAAAATAATAACTTATAGTGCAGCAATACTAAAGATAAGCAGTAACTCTCCGTCACAGCCCAGTGTGTGAACTACATACAAACGCTGTTGTATCGCATATTATCACCATCTTGGATCTTTCCCCTGACTGGGCTAGTGGGCAGAGCTACAGTTGCTAGGCACAATGTGTGACTACTACATTTCACACAACAGCTGCTTCCGCCAAACTGATCTATAGATTCTATATACTCTATCCTCAGCGTGAGAGTGTGTGTGTATACAGCCCTCAGTCTCCTTTCTACTCTGCAGAGCCGTCCCTCATACCAGTCCCTCACGCTGACTGAGCACCGCACATGCCCAGTGATGTCAGTCAGCATAACCAGGAAGTAACTCACAGAGTCTGTTCTACTTCCTATAGGACAGGTTTCTGCTTAGGAAAGAGCCCGGCGGCCATTTTTTTCTTCTATAATAATTATCCCCTAGACAAAATGAGAGGACCAGGTGTGGATACAACAGGGAGGAGAAATATAAGTCTTTGTCCATATGATCTGCAGCAGAAGTCAGCTGTTATGTACAACTGGGCTACAGTAGCATTGGCTGGGGTCTGAGTTACTTCCAATCCTGATTGTTTAAAGGGATTCACCACCATTTTGTTTATTACACTGCTGCCTGCTAAAAATATAAAAAACTTACACCCCCCCACCCTCCATTCCTCACTCTCCCCATTCTTAGGCTTACACATTGTGTCCTCCGAATGAGCCCATCACCACTGCACCTGTTGATTGGGGAGGTAAGTATATATATATATATATATATATATATATATATATATATATATATTATATATATATAATATATATATATATGGTCAGAAGCCTGCTAGGCTGCCACTGATATAGCCTAGGATCTCACCTGTCACATGTATTATACAAAGCAGCTGTGTATTGCTGTATATTGTAATAATGATCATGTAATCATATAGTCTGGTCCCAGCTCACCTGATCACTGGAATCCTGTGATATCTGCTGCCTGATAACAGCGAGCACAAGAGAGCGGCGACTGCACCTCCAGGACCTGTCCTGTATCGGCTACACAGCACAAACTGGAGGACCAGCGATGATGTTTCCACCATGTGATCAGTCACAGGAAGGGGCAGGGTCAGCAGTGGAGAGGACAGTGGTGGATGAAGGACCAATGTCGATGGTCATCTGACATCAGGGGCAGGATCAACAGTGATGAGGACAGTGGTAAATGAAGGACTATATAACACCATACACCAGAGCCTGTATAACGATATAGCACCACCAGAGGCCTAAGCTAAATCTCCTGGGCCTCAATGCAAAATTTATAAAAGGGCCCCCCATCTACTGTGCGCCATTTATGATACTAGTGTTTTCTTATGTGGCAGAGGGTTCTTGGGGCCCCATCAGGATCCAGGACCCAATAGTGACCGCTTCCGCTGCACCCACTATATCTACACCTCTGACCACCATACACCAGAGCGTGTTTGATTTTATGGCGCCATACTCCGGAGCCTACATACCCTGTATAACCTATAGCACATTACACCAGAGCCTGGATGTCCTCTGTGACTACATAGCACCAGATGCTGTATATCCTGTAGGAAAACACTATACACTGTATATCCTTTATGACAATATAGTACCATGTATCAGAGAATGTATGTTCTGTACAAAAATATAACACCATATACTAGACACTGTAGATCCTGTATGACTATATAGCACCATATACCAGAGCCTGTATGATTATATAGTGCCATAACCTGGAGCCTGTATGACTATATAGCACTATACACCGGAGCCTATATGCTTGTATACACCAGAGCCTGCATGGCTATATAGTATCATACACCAGAACCTGTATGTCTTGTATGAATATATGGCACCATACACTAGACCAGGGGTGGGAATTAATTTTCCCATGGGGCCGCATGAGAAAGTGGGATGGTTTTAAAGGGCGGACTAATTAAAAAAAACAAAAAAACATAGGGTGAACGGGAAAGAATTTGTTTTCGGGGTTTATTTTTGTCGCAACTTACTCTGTACTCTCAGTAAGGCAGGTATATACAGCTTCCGTCTGGAATGCAGGTATATAAAACTCCCCTCAGTAAGGCAGGTATATATGTATATGTCTCCGCAGTCAGGCAGGTATATAGATAATGCTCCCCTCACGGGCAGGTATATAGCTAATGCTCCCCTGGGGCAGGTATATAGCTAATGCTCCCCTCGGGCAAGTATATAGCTAAATATCCCCTCATAGGCAGGTATATAGCTAATTCTCCCCTCACAGGCAGGTATATAGCTAATTCTCCCCTCACAGGCAGGTATATAGCTAATGCTCCCCTTGGGCAGGTAACCCAAATTAATAACAACACTAATACTCACCTTACCTGCTTCCAGGTCGAGTGTGCTCCTCTTCGGTTCGACACTGGCGGTGTGATGTCATCACGTCGCCAGCGCTGGGACTTTCCTCCGGCAGTCCCTCAGCCACACAGTCTAAGACGGCTGTGCGGCCGAGGAGAGGCAGTGGCGCAATGAGATCACTAAATCGCGCCGCTGCCCAGTCTAATACCGATCATATTAATAGTAGCGCTGACATCACGCCGCGGCCTCTCAGTGCTACCCGGCCACCACTAGACACTGTATATCCTATATGAATATATAGCACCAAACACTAGACAATGTATATCCTGTATGACTAAATAGCTGCATACACCAGAGCCTGTATATCCTGTATGACTGTATAGCACAATACACTGGAGCCTGTATATCCTGTATGATTGTATAGCACTATAATCCAGAGCCTGTATGTCCTTTATGCAGTGTCAGACTGGGGGGCCAGGGGCCAGGAGAACTGATCTTAGGGGCCCACGTTACAGCTTTTGTACATGAAAATAATACCTGTTAGTTTTCAGGCCTCTGACATAAATGCATACATTTTCAGTCTTTATGCAGTGTACAAAACAGAACTGTTCTCTCTACCAAGTGAGTCACATATGTGTCTGTCTCACACAACTATCTTTCTCACACATGTATCTGTCTCACACATCAGCCTAACACTCTCACACGTTTGTCAAACAACTCTCTGTCTCACATACCTTACATACTTGTCAGTCTAACACAGTCATAAGATATCATAACACTAAGAGTATGTTCACACGGTGTATTGAGGCGCATACGCCACAATATGCCGTGCGTTTCGGAAGCATACGCTGATCAGCGCGTACTCCCGAGGCACGGGAGGGCCGGCATCCCGCTGGCCCCGTAGACGTGCATTACTCATGCCGCGAATAATTGACAAGTCACTCATCTCCCCGTATGTACAAGGTGTAATCAATAGTTCTCTATGAGAGCTATGGATTACCATAATCATGGAGCGCATTTCCCAGCTCATTAATCGCAGTACGCCATGATATACATGGCAAAATTCGCCGTGTGAACATTGCCTAACTCCCACTAGCATTCCTACAAAATTACCCCCTCACCAGTCACCTCACCACTTTCTAAAATAAACAAGACTATAAACACAATTAAGAAAGTAAAATTTAAATCCGCTAATCACAGGGACAGGTGCGCATTCATGTTTACAATCAGGGACAAGTGATCCAATTTTCCCTGACATGTACTGTGCGCCAGAGGAAAGAAGTGGTATGTCACTTTTTCCATGCACTTACGCGCCAGAGAAAATGAGAGTGAATGGGGCCGGCCCTACAGCATTTTAGAAGTATGGACTGGCTGGATCATACTTCTAAAACACCCGGTATATAGCAGAGCGCACAGTACACCCTGTTATACGCCGTGTGAATATACATTATGGGTACGTTCACGCGGAAGATATGAATGCTGATTCTGGGGCATATACAGTACTGCCCAATCCGACTGGAAACTGATTTACATTATACCTGAACACACTAAGGGCACTAAAAGACAGGAGGCAGAAATCTGCCTCAGACAGTCTGGGTCATTTGCTCATCAGAATTCTGCGTTTGCAAGCGTCGAATTTCCAACAAGCAATCCACACCGTCAGTGCTGAAAAACCGTCATGTGTAGTGTGTCTGTGTTCAATATATGTATATAAACACACAATATTTCTGGGGTACCTTGTACAATGTAGTTAATCTCTGGGGTACAGTGTGTAATGTAATCATTTCTGAGGTATGGTGTAATGTAATCTCTGGGGTACGGTGTAATGCAATCTCTGATGTCCAGTGTGTAATGTAATTTCTGTGGTATGGTGTGTAATGTAATGTAATCTCTGGGGTATGGTGTTTTATGTAATCTCTGGAGTACGATGTGTAATGCAATCTCTGGAGTACAGTGAGGAATGTAATTCATTTCTAGGGTTCAGTGTGTAATATTATAAATTTTTGGGGCACAGTGAATTATATTATTTCTTGAGTACAATTTGCAATTCATTTCTAAGGTGTAGATAGTAATGTAATTTCTGTGTCTAACATGTGTAAGTATAATTAATTTCCGGGGTGCAGTGAGTAATGTAATGTCTTGTGTATGGTATGCAATAAAATAAATTTTGGGGCACAGTTTGTGACATAAGTGATTCCTAGGATTACAGTGAGGTTTGGCTTCTTTTATTTTCCTCATTCTGTTGTGTGTATTACAAATTTAATGGAGTAGTGATGGGGGATGGGAGGGGTTAAGCGAAATTTGCTGCATTATGCAACATTTTTTATTTCCATATAGAGGGGGAAATATTATAGGTGGGCTGGTTGAGCTTCATTGCCAGGGCTGCTTTTTAGTCCCAGTCCAGCCCTGAACTTCAGTAGTTATCAAAGTGTAGTATTAAGTTTACAATAGTGACAACAAAATACTATATTTCACCATAAAATGTTGCGGTGTCTATAATCTAAATATGTGTCTGACGTTCACTACTATTGAATCTCTACTTAATTATGACAGTTTTAACCGTGCAGGGAATTGTAAAACTTATCCAATAATTGCAAACAATGCCGTATATTAGCAGTGCACACGTTATAGTCCCAGCCGTTAGGAGTACCTTGCTTAGACTCCCCTATATCAATCAAGAACATACACATAGGCTGTATGGACAAAACATTGAACTTTACTTCATTTTTATAAATTGGTGCATAAAAGACATAGTTCTATGACGAACACCTTAGGCAATGAAAAACATATAAAAAACGTGGCAGTACTTAGCTGTATAGCGTCTCCTGTTTAGGAGGTGAGTGATAGTCCCATAGTAGACTAGTAGGAGCCGATCATGCTGAGTTGCAGCCCAGTGCCGCCATGCAATGACGCGACGTTTCGGAAGGCACGCCTTCCTTTCTCAAGCACCAATTTATAAAATTGAAGTTCAATGTTTTGTCCATACAGCCTATGTGTATGTTCTTAATTGTAAAACTTAGTATCACAAGAGCCACTCATAACCTTATAGATTGCACCAAAAGTGTTTGGCGTACCCGCTGGGGGAGCTCACAGCCCACCCCCAGACCTTCCAGATTGGTTAGAGTGGACTGCTTCACTGCAGGGAGAGGAAGGGAGAGAAGGGAAGGGAGAGGAAGGAGAGGAAAGGAGGAAACATTTCCTTCCCCCCACACACTTTTTGAACTAAAGTTACACATATGTTTTAGACCTAGACAGTTTTCATACATGTCCCCTCGATGTGTTTGTAATATCACAACTAAAGTATATTCTGGAATGTAATATGTCCATAATCTATTTCTATTGTAAATATTGTACAAAGCTGTTGGAGTATTTTAATTTGTGATTTGTGACTTTGTGATAAAGGTCATAATTAGACCAAAAACGTTTGAAAATAGTCACTATAATCATATCATCTTCAAAAATGAAATATTTGCATGAAAGAAATCATGTGCGGTTGATTATACTATTCCCTACATCTATTCTTTGTCCTTCTGTAGCACGCCTGCACGCCAGCCGTCTCTGCAAATGACCAGGGCAGAGGTAGTGACCTGGGATGCTAAAGGATGATGACCAGGGGACTCCTTAGGGCATGTCCCCACGGCACGTTTTTTTGGCCGGTTTTTCAGGCGGTCTGAAAAACCGGCCGAAAATTAGCACAATTTTGCTCTATGGAAAACCCGTGCCTCAGTCCCCACTGCACGGGTTTTTCGTCTGGCGGCAAAACATTGTAGAAGCACAATCTTCTGTCCGGTTTCCGGACGGAATCTGTGCTTCTCAATGTGAAGGGGGAAGGCTTTTCTCCGCTCATCACGGAGATAAGCCGTCCCCCCCGCGGCCGGGGGGCTGGCCGCAAGACAGGCAAACCAACCGGTATTTGTCCTATGCCGTGGGGATGCACCCTTAGACTCCTCTTCTTGGTGTGGCCTTATGCCAAGAATCACAGCTGACAGAGGATCCAGTACCTGTCAGTGAGTACAGGAGCACAGGAAACTTATACATTGGTACAATAAGAACCAGGAACATGGATGTGGTAAGTTAAAAAGACTTTCCTTATGAGAACATATTTCAACATATACTGCTGGTCCTAAAGAGAGTCCTGTACTACCCTTCTAAATAGCACAACTGACTCCCAGACCAGGTATGAGCAGAAATCATAAGGAAATTGCATCATTTGGCATCACATCAGTCTATCAGGAATGAGTGTTTGTGTGTATTGTGGTAATAAAATAGAGTAGGGAGGGGGGCGTGGCCTGGCATGCTGGCTGGAGGATGTGTCCTGTGAGAGCTCCGTTAGGGCCTGAGCTTCCCCACCGGACCACAGTGATCCCGCAGCGCCGCGTGTGTGCGGTTTAGAAGAGGAGGAGGCAGCTGCATCTCAGGGAGCGCGGACGTGGGGCTGAGCTTCACAAGCCCCGGTGAGTCGTGCCGATCCCTGTGCGCTGCCCGCAAGCAGCCCGACAGCAGAGGCTACAGCTGCATCGCGGGGACTCCGGAAGATGATCTCGGTGCCATCCTCAGCATCCGGCCCAGGTGCTCTCTGCACATTGGCAGCCCGCAGCTGTGGTAGACCCGGGAGTGCTTCAGAGGCGCCGACAGCTGCCGTCACCACCCGTGACAGGCGCTCACCCAACACGCTACAGCCCGGGTGCACGGAGCCCAGCGGATGAAGAGGAGCAGAGGCAGCAGGCTCTCATAAGGTTGGAGAGGGGGGCGACTATGACAGCTGTGGGGTCACTGATGGGAGAGCACTCTGCACCTATACCACAGCAGAGTGGGCCTGAGGAAAGCATGCTCCCCCTAGAGAAGGGGATTTTGCCCCACCGCATCAACCTGGGGGCTGGCTCTGCAGCAAAGGGGGCAGGAGAGTTCAGGGCCATACCACAGGAGCCTCTCTGCTCTGCATCCAGACTGCCTACAGAAATTCCCTCTGAGGTACTGCAGCTAGCCCAGGAGGACTCATCAGGTTCAGGGTTGTCCCCAGGGGATTCTCAGAGACACACGCAGGAGTCAGTCCCAGACCCTCTCGAGGCTTTAGCTGAGGGAAGTGACTGCCTTGATCCCTGTGGTATGCATATTACGCCCCCAGACAGACCTCAGCTATTCTCAGATGGGCACAATCTCAATATGCCCTAAAGGCCCCTGACCACTCAAGCTGCTTCCACTGATGCGGTGCTATGTCAAACTAACCGAGGGGACTCTGCTGCGGCTCCTTCTGACATCACTACAGACAGAGCTTTAACAATCCTTAAAGGCCATCCAGAGCTTCAGGCGCTCGACACTTTTACTGACCAAACAGGACATTTCGGCTATGGCTGCTAATCTTAAGTGTGCATGGCAGCAGGACTTCGGTGCAGTTAAAGCCGATGTCTCCACCATTCAGGATAGGGTAAAATCTCTAGAATCCTCACACTCTTCTGTACAAACATCTATTCTGGAGCTTCAAGCGGCGCTTAAGTCTCAACAAACCCTCCATCAACATCTGGTCGATCAAGTTGACGACCTGGAGAACAGGAGGAACAATATAAGGGTTAGTGGTCTCGCGGACTCGGTCAAACCACAGGATTTGATTTTGTCATTGAGAAACATGTTCAATATGCTCCTGGTTAAAGCTCCCGATACTCATATTGAAATAGATAGAGCGCATCGAGCCCTCCGCCCCATGAGTCAAGACGCCTCCAAACCACGAGATGTAATCTGTAGGCTTCAATACTATGCTGTAAAGGAGGAAATTATGAAGAAAGCGAGGCTTGCCCCTGCTATCCTCTATGAGGGCACTAAATTAGCTGTGTTTCCTGATCTGTCAAGATGCACCTTGCGACTTAGGTCGGCGCTGAGGCCCCTTCTGTCTGTCCTCCAAGCAAGGCGAATACAGTATCGGTGGGGGTACCCCTTCGCACTCCACGTCAGGACAGAGGATGGTACGGTGACTTTTAAAACGCCAACGGACCTTCCAGCCTTTCTCACGGCAGTGAAATTACCCGCGGTTACCTTGCCTGATTGGGACTCTGCTGCCTCCAATGTCCCACCCCAACTACCCGCGGCTCGTGTTCCGTCCACTCCTCATTCAACTGGGATGTTTAGGACCCCGAGGGAGCAACGACTCCCAAGATCACAGAGGTTGGTCTCACGTATTGAAAGAGTGGATGGAGCCGAAAAGCGGAGTCTGCTACATAACACACAGTGACGGTTTATTGGATCCACTTGTGACGGCAGTTTTGCTGTGTGACTGCCTCCTCTTTAAATTTAAATTAGCTGTTGGCAATTCTCTGGTTACCATTCTGAGCTACTTGAGCCGGGCGGGTGTTGGCAATGTGATCTATGTTTCTTGGTCCTTGGGACCTATGGGTCCTATTGCCTCCACACGTTTGGATCAATACCTGGGAATCTTGGAACACCGGTCATTTCTTATATATATTGTGCCATTCTTTGACGCATTTTCACTTGTTGATAATGGTATGCATCATGTTAGGCCCTATGACTAGCTCTGTCATATTTTTCTAGTCGGATTTACCCTTTTTTTTGGCTTTTTCTTTTTTTTTTTTCTCTTCTCTTCCTCCTTTCCCGCTTGTTCACATTACAGTTCACCCCCCCACCAATAGGTGATTTACGGACACTGTGTGCTCGTTTCTAGCAGAGGAAGAATCTGCAAAAACTTAGTTTTTTTTGCTGGCCTGTTTTCTTCTCCTTTAGCTATCAGGCTTTTGTTATTGGTTTTTCTTTCACATACGCTTGCTATTTGTGCTTTCCTTGGTTTGTTACTTGGACGTGACCCCGTCTAGACCCTATCTTTACCCTTCTTTGTGATTAACGAGAAGTATTCAAAGCATGACGACTATCAAAATCTCCTCCCTCAATGTTAAGGGGTTTAATATCCCAGAACAACGTTCCCGAATTTTATATAACATGCACAAGCAAAAAGCCCATATACTTTGTATTCAGGAGACTCACTTTTTAGTGGGTCATCTTGAATCTTTTCAAAACAAATATTTCCCCCTCTGGTGCTGCAGTAGCAACTTGTCCAGTAAAACTAAAGCTGTGGCCATCTTTTTCCATAAAAACCTCCCTGCCCAGATTGTGGACATCAGACGGGATATCGATGCCCGATATGTCTTTGTTAATTGTGTCATAGGGGGGGTCCACTTTCACCTTGGCAAATATTTATGCACCCAATCAGGGCCGGCTCACCTTTCTATCTACAGTACTCGATGAAAATGAGTTCGCTTGAGGTAAAATTGTACTATGCGGAGACTTTAACCTAGCTCGGCAGCCGGATTTGGACACCTCCATGGGGCGTTCCTCGGTCTCGCATAATAAACTAAATAGGATTAGGAGGCTTCTACATGATATGCAGCTATGTGATGTGTGGAGACTCACACATCCAGATGTACGAGATTATACTTTTTTTTTCACACCCACATGGAGGATATAGTCGGATAGACTATGTGCTCCTCCAACATGCCCTGCTGCTGGATGCTAAAAATGCGAGCATCGGTAACATCCTTTTTTCCGATCACACCCCAATATTCTGTGAGTTAACAATTCCACAACTCTCACCTAAACAATACAATTGGTGGCTTAATGAATCTTTGCTCAATGATCCCATTTGTGTTGCTGATCTGTCCCAGACCATAAAACGTTTTGTCAATATTCATTCCTCTGATCCCTCTTCCCCCCAAATAAAATGGGAATCATTAAAATGTGTGGTCAGGGGCATTCTAATAAAACATGGGGCTAAATTGAAGAGGGAAGCTGCTTACAAACTTAAATCTTTGTTAGCTAAACTAGCAGACCTTGAAAGCTTACATAAAACCACTTTGTCTGACTCTGATTTGCGAGATCTTCTGCTCGCAAAGCAGGAAATACTACAATTATTGGACAGGAAGGCGGCCCGATTTAAGTAAAAATGTGCAGGAAACTATTATGTCTGGAGCAATAAGCCGGGCAAAATGTTGGCTAGAGTCCTCCAAGACAAAAGAGCTGCCCTTTTTGTTCACTCGATCAAAACCAGGCAGGGTAACACAACATTTTTCACTCGGGGGATTCCATAAATACTACCAAGACTTGTACAACCTCCCTTCCTCTGCCTCTGTCGTGCCTGGCTTCTCTGACAGACTGGAGGTCTTTTTGAGAAAGGCGGCCTCGCCTGCGATTGACCCGGAACGTTTGGCAGTATTAGAAGCCCCGTTCTCTGTACAGGAACTGGAGCGGGCCATCTCCTCCCTGCCGCCCGGAAAAAGCCCAGGGCCGGACAGCTTTACGGCCAAATTTTATAAGGTGTTTAAAGATGAGCTGTCGAGCCCCCTCTTGTCTTCATTTAATTCGGTTTCCGATGCCCAGCCTTTTCCTCCCTCCTTTGTGCAGGCCCACATTACGGTGATTCCCAAACCGGGGACAGACCCGCTATTGTGTTCTAGCTACAGGCCGATCTCATTGCTGAACACGGATGCCAAACTATATGCAAAGCTTATCGCTTTAAGACTTGATACCATTCTGGAAGATCTAATTCATATAGATCAGGTGGGCTTTGTGCCGAGGAGGGAGGCAAGGGACAATACATTAAAGACTTTTTCTCTTATCCATCTGGCGCAGAGGTCACAGAGCCCTCTTATGTTGCTGTCTCTCGACACTGAAAAAGCGTTTGACAGGGTGGACTGGGATTTTCTGAGGTCCGCTCTGTCAAACGCAGGGATTGGCCCGGTTTTGCTGCAGAGAATTCTGGCACTGTACAGGAACCCATCAGCACAAATTAGAGTTAATGGAGTTCTTTCCAAATCTTTTGACATCCGTAATGGAACACGGCAGAACACGGCAGGGATGCCCGCTGTCCCCCATCTTGTATGTCATAGTGATGGAATGTCTGATGCGGGCTATCAGGGCAGATGGGGAGATTACGGGTATGCAAGTCGGAGACAAACAATATAAATGTGCAGCTTTCGCTGATGATCTTTTGCTATATGTCACGCAGCCAGAGACATCCTTGCCTGCCCTGATGACGCTGCTAGATGGATTTGGTCAGCTGAGTAATTTCAAGGTGAATTGGTCCAAAATCGTGGCTCTAAATGTCTCCATAAACCCGGACTTAGTGAAAGGGTTTCAGGATAGGTTCACGTTCAAATGGGCAGCTGACCACTTCACATACTTAGGGTTACGGATTCCTAGAGACCAAAATAGGGTATTAGAGCTGAACTTTGCTAACCTCATTCAAAATGTTAAGAAAGACCTAGCAAAATGGGATCGGAAGGACTTTTCCTGGACTGGTCGCATTAATGTCCTCAAAATGAATGTCCTTCCCAGGTTCCTATACTTATTCCAGACACTGCCAGTGAGTTCCTGCTACCTTCTTCAGGGACCTCAATAAGTGTCTGGGGAAGTTTGTTTGGGGTAATGCGAGACCGAGGATTGCTAGAGACATTCTGATCAGACATAAGGATGAAGGTGGGCTGGCCCTCCCGGATCTGAAGTTTTATTATCAATAGCCGCTAGAGTGCTAGACTGGTTTCACGCTAAGACCTTGAAATCGTGGGTGCAATTTGAGGATGCGCAGCATAGTGGCCCTTTATCGACCTTGCCTTGGTTGCTGCCTTACCTTAAGAACTTTAAAATATCTGGCCTGCCCCTTGTCTCCCAAGTCACAATTTCAGTTTTTAAAAAATATGGGATACAATATAAGCTATATGCTCCCAATGGGCCTCTAGTTCCCATTAAAGGCAACCCTGAATTACAAATAACTGCACCTTGCTTGCTTATCAAGATACCTACACGAAGCACCCCTAGAATTGGGTGTTTCATCGCAAAACAAACGTTTTTTAAGCCGTATAAGCCGGAGGGGCGATTCAAAATCAATCCCCAAACATTTGGTGCAATATATGCAATTTAAAAACATTACTTTGATCCAGCGGGCTCAAATTGGAGCTTTTTAAATCCCTCTAAATTTGAGACTTTGTGCCCCCAGCAGGGGTGCTCCACGACATTTTACTCCACCCTCACGATAGCTCCTCGTGCCGTATCCCAGCGCAAACCCAATTCCGAGATAGTTGGGGAATGAACTAAAGGGTTTAATTCGGGATGAGGATTGTCAAAGGGCATGCACACGGCGCATAAGGCCTCATGTCCTGTAACACAGGAACTTAACAAAAATTCTCTCGAGAGGGTACAGAGTCCCAAGTTTTTTTGCATTCTCTGTATCGGGGGGTCCCAGCCACTTTGGAATGCCAGAGCGGATTGGGAAAATATGACACATATTGGTGGGGTTGTGACGAAATTCAGACTTTTGGAGCAAGGTTATTTTTGATAAGAAAAAATTTTAGGGGTTTTTTTTTGCCCGAACGACCCCAGGGCCCTTCTCCCCATGCCCCCCATGCCTTGCATACCTGAACGGGGCTAATTCCTCTTACATTGCGGCTCGGCACTTTTCCCCAAAAAACGACATGGTGGGAACGACACAGAACCTTCCATCACTAAAAGGGTTTAAAGAAATAAATGTCCAAAGAAGGAGGAACTAAGACTGAAAAGAAAAACCCCCCTGACAAATTTTTGAAGAAAAGGAGTGGGGGGATGCCCTTTGTTGAAATCATTGACAAAAAGTCTTTAACCTAAATCTCTATATCACACCCTTTTGCCCTTTTTTTTTTTCTCTCTCCCCCTTCCCTTTCCCATTACCATAGCTTTTTGGGCGCTCAAGTAAGGGTCATGTCCCAAAAAAAGTATGGCTAGACATATGTTTTTTGTTTATCCCTTTTTTTTTCTCAACAACCCTTAAATTGTTTTTTTTTTTTTTTTACAAACATTAAACAGCAAGTTCTTATATTTGGGTTTTTATGTAAACCGTTCTCTCTTTTCAGGGTTCGTTTTTTACTTAATGTAGCGTTGCGTCCCAAGAGAGATAGGATCCATTAAGCTGACACAATGTTTTAAATTTTCCTACTTTTACATGTCTATTGGATAATTTTTTTTTTTTGTTTTTTTGTTTCTCTTTGGATGGCTGTTTTGCTGCTGTACAAGAGAAGAGGATCATTGTTGCTATGTTGCCTTATGTTGAATTCTAAGTGTTCTTGTGTTCTGCTCTTTGTTCTTATACTGTATTTCTCAATAAAGTTATTTGAAAAAGTAAAAAAAAAAAAAAAAAAAAAAAAGAGAGGGAAGAAAAGGAAAAAGGTAAAAAGGGGTGGACAATCCTCCTGAAGGGGCTAACCCATGGGAAAGCTACTAGCTTAGGGGAAAACCTGGTTTAAAAGGGGTAGGATAGACAATCCCTTTAAAAAAAAAAGTACAAGGCCTATTAATTGCTCTATTTTCTTATAATCTGCTTGTTACAAACACCCAGCACTTGGTGTGAGTAACTATAGATTATGTCCTATAACCTGTAATGCTTAAATATTCATTTAACGGTGAATAAATAGAACATGTCCTTTTACTTTTGCTAATATGCTTTTTGTAGCAACGGGAAGCCCACATTGTTTTCACGAAAAAAGTCACTAATGGGATTTCTCATTGTGGAAAAAATTTGGCTTGAGGGTTTAATACTTTAGCTTTTAGCTTGTGTTTGGCCTCTCCCAACAGATTTTATTTTTTAAAACCAGCTGAAAATTTTGGTTTGGGGGGCGACTCCTATTCAAACAAAGAAAGGAAAATTTTTTGATCTGTGAACCATTCTCATTTTTCCTTGTGTAAGGCCAGCAAAGGGAAAAAATTTGTTAAATCCTTCCTTTAGTGCATTTTGCAAGTGCCTTGGGGACACCACATTATTCCAACCCTGTTCTCTCAAAGTATAGCAGGCCCTCCAAAAAAGCGCACATTATCCCTCAACACTGAAAAACCCCCAGAGTAGGGTTCTACACGTTTTTGACAGGAAAGGGAAAATGGCGCTAACTCGGGGAACAGCCAACCAATTAAAATGTTACCCACCCGAGTTGACCAGAAAACACTAAACTATGACCCCGGGTAAACAGGTTCATAAATTCAGGCGCACTACACACAACGCGGGGAACAAAATTGACATTTGGGCCCAAAACATACATGCACCCCTGGCAAACAACTTTTTTTAACTACATTGTAACATTGGGGTGACTACAAGTTTAATGTTTAAAAGGAATGTAGCATCAATGCATTTTTTACTGAAAATGATACATATTCTTATCTACTTTTATTTTCTGAGTCTAGATTTTCATTCTGTTTTTATACATGATCATGGGGCCGGCCATCTTGTCTGAGCTGCTTTTATCATTATTTAAGCCAGCTTTACACACCCTACAGGGCTCCTTTATGGTCACCGCTGCGTCGGGCCCGGCCATCGAAAAAAGGGGGGACTTGCATCACAGTAGTGGAGGGAAACCCACGGGCGCTGATGGGGCTCATGCCCCCGGGCCGGGTCAGCGCATTAATGACAAAAACTTACTTCCCTTTGGCGCGTGACGGGGAGGGGCTGGGCCCTCCTCTCTCCCTGCCTACGGGCAGGACAATTAATTAGATCATAGCCCCCCCATGGGGGGGCTTCACTGATTCAATTGTCCTGCATTCCACTTTGGGCAAAGGGGGGGGAGAGAAAAAAGGAGGCTGGGCCCCGGGTTACAGCTACGCCAAGAAAAGTAATTATAACTGTGTATATTAAGTGTACTGAAAATGGAGCGTGGGCCCTCTCTCATCAGTGCCCCCCAGCCATGCTGCCCTCAGCCGTTCTTTTTACCCCCAGGTCTCTAGCCGTGCTTTCTCCCCCTCAGGCCTCCTATCTGTGCGTTCTCGCTCCCTCCAGGCCCCCCCGCCATTTTTTCCCCCCCCTCCCCCCCCCCCCCCCCCTCCCCACCTCCCTCCCCTCCCTTTCCTCCCCCCCCCATCCACCCACCAAACCCCTCCCCCCGCTGGGCCTCCCCCCATCCAAGCCACCTACTTGCGGCTGCTCCACCTCCCATCCTCCACCTCCTGGGGGTGCCCTACCGCCCCATCCTGCCCCTACCTTGCTGGCTACTCCTCCCTGACCACCAGGCTAACTACTTCCTTGGCTATCCAGCTACCTCCCCACGGGGGTACTCCTACCTGCCCACTACCTCGCTACCTACCTACAGGGGGTCCACTACATATGGGGGGGGCTACCTACCTAACTACTAGGGCACCAAGGGGATTTAAATTTTTTACCATTGGGGCAAAATGGATGGGGTTTGTCATAGGGACAGGGAAAAGGTGAAAATAAAGTCATGGCCGGGAAACGGGGCAGGAGGGGGAAGCATTATTGTGGTCTGGGCCTGAGGTTTAAAAAAAGGGGTCAGAACGACTCATCAGAATACTGAAAACTATAAAAAAAACATTCTCATAATATTCTTTTTTTCAACTTTTTACTTTTAAAAATTCAAACAGCGCCCACAACATTTTAGGGGATAATTCATATAAATCCAATGAGTAAAAACCTTACGTGTAAGCATTTAAAGGCAAAATTTTTTAAAAATTTCCATATTAGTACCTAACTTATTTCATTGCGTAAGTCCTCCAACACGGGCTTGTAGAGAAACAGAGCGGATTCGAACGCCAATTCACCCCAGGAATGCCGTATCCCAGTGTACATTCGGAATAACCCCTTCCCCAGACAGCGCAGTAGGGGATCCTCTTTTACTACCTTAGACGTGTTTTATGCTTCAGAAATTACGTTATGGTCTACTTTCTGCTATACATCGTCAGAGAATACGTCACCTGTGAGTCACTGAATATAACTGCACTGTTTGCAGAGCACCGTTGTGCACTTGTATCTACCACTATATGATCACTGTATGCCAGTAATATTGGTCTTATTGTAATGAATTATATTCAGTCACAGTATGGTGGTATTCAGTATCTTTATGGTGGAGCTATGTGGTGGTATTAGATGTTCTTTATTGTTTGGCAATTTTGGTCTTGGTATACTGGTTTGATCAGTAACATGATAGGGGTGATCACGTGGCATCTTTGCTGGCCCTTGTATATGTACTGACCCGCACAATACAGATAAACTGTAAAGTCCAAAAACAATGGCACAATTACCTTTTTTTTTGCAGGGGTTGCTGAGGGGGAGGGGAAGGGGCAGACACTTCAGCTGTATGGAAAATTCAGTGGTAAGTTCACATATTAAAAAAAATATATATTCTACCACCACAACGTAATCTGCAATGTTCCCAGCAGGATGATGGGGCATAACTAAGTGGCTTTATCAGGA
Organism: Phyllomedusa bahiana; assembly: GCA_025379985.1. Lineage (NCBI taxonomy): Eukaryota > Metazoa > Chordata > Amphibia > Anura > Hylidae > Phyllomedusa > Phyllomedusa bahiana. Next base: position 127,531 of record JAODAL010003280.1, read on the forward strand.
AAGGAACAGAAGGTCATGGAAAAAGCTTGATACAATTGTCACCACCCATAGATCATTTTCCATGTGTAAAGCAAAACAGCAATTTCATTTTCGATTTACTTCCAATCATTCTCCCTCCCTTAAAAATGACCAAGTCTCCAATGACAGACACTTAGACTTGCAGAATTTGGCCAGTTTTATTTGCCTAAGTATTTGTACTTTATACATATTTGTAAGTAGGTCCAAAGTTGGAAGACATGCAGATCTCTGTAAGCCAAGACTAGGTGAGGAGCATTAATAAAAACTGATTTAAATGTGAATGAGGCTCTATAGTTTACTAGTCTCATACATGGATGATTTTGTTTCCCACTTTTCATAAGAAGCAAGAGCCAAATAGCGCTACCTCCCTTCTACACCCTGCCATATGCCAAAACAGCAGTTTACACCCACATGTAGGTTATTGTCAAACTTAAAAGAAATTGCGCAACAAAATTTGGGGTACTTTATTTTAAAGGATTTCTTGTAAAAATGAAATATTTTAAGCTAAAATTGCAGTTTGTTGAAAATTTTTTCACATTTTTTTTACAGTCTAACGCTAAATAATTTGTGAAATACCAGTGGGGTCAATATACTCACTACATATTCCTTAAGGAGTGTAGTTTCCAATATGGGGTATTTTGGGGGTGTTTATTAAGTTTTAGCGACTTAGGGCATCTGCCCTAAGTCCCTAAGAAAAAAAAATCGGATTGAAAAATGTCGGGTAGGTGCTCCTCCTACTCTCATCTTAGTGGTTGAGCCAAATAGCGCACTAAGGCCACATTTAGGATATCACTATAAACAGTAGAATTGTGGGAAGCGATGTTAAGTTGTATTTCTATTGTCAAATCTACTGTTTTCCAGTGAGTAATGGATAAAAATTGAAAATCTGCAAAAAAAAAGTGAAATTTTGAGATTTCACCTCCAATTTGCTTTAATTTCTGTGAAACACCTACTTGGTTAATAAACTTCCTAAATGATGTTTTGAATACTTTAAGGGGCTTAGTTTCTTAGATGGAGTCATTTATGGGAGTAACTTGCAGGCCCCATCATAACTGGACTGATCTTTAAAAATATAAATGTTTCAAATTTTCTTCAAAATGTGAAAGATTACTACCGTATTTTTCGGACTATAAGGCACACATAAAAGCCTATGATTTTCTCAGAAATCGAAAGTGCGCCTTATAGTCCGATGCGCCTTATATATGAATCAATTCTTCACTTGGGATTTTAGGCTTTGTTCAGAACGTATTAGGTACAGCTAGTTTAGTGACACTGATTTGTAACTGATTTGCAACTGATTTACAATAGTAAATACGTTCCGAAATCAGTTACAAATCAGTTGCAAATAAGTGTCACTAAGGCTATGTTCACACAACTGATTTCAGAACTGATTCACGTCGGATTTCCGATGTAAATACGTTCCAAAATCAGTTGCAAATCAGTTGCAAATAAGCTTCACTAAGTGTGACACGTATTTCGCGATACGGCACGGAAATATGTACATGTATTGACTTTTGTTACAAGTTTACAAGTTGAGAGTAAGGCCGTGTTCACACGGCTTATTCCCGACGGATTTGTGAGCCGTATTGAGCTCACAAATCCGCCGTGAATAAGGGGCGGGACGGGGGCGCCGCTCCCGGCCCCATAGACAATGCATTATCTACGGCGCGTCCGCGCCGTAAATAATGTGCATGTCACTTTCTCCCCCCGCGGCGGATTCGCCGAGCGGGGAGGAGCGACGGATTCCACTGTTCTCTATGAGAGCAGTGGATTACCGTAATTGCTGCCGCGGATTGGCGCCGTACTGCAGCGCAAATCCGGCGCGCAGTACGGCGCCAATCCGCGGCAGAATAAGCCGTGTGAACGAGGCCTTATTGTGAAAGTTTTGAATGAAGCTTGGCAAGCGGTCTGAGCTTTGTTTCATTTAATGTGCCGCGCCTTATAATCCAGTGCGCCTTATATATGAACCAAGAAGACTTAACAGGCGCTCATTGATAATGCGCCTTATAATCCGGTGCGCCTTATAGTCCGAAAAATACGGTACTAAATTTCTAAGCCTTCTAATGTCGTAAAAAGACATTGCCAAACTTCAGTAGACATATGGTAGATACTAGTTATTTTGTGGTGAATAATTATCTGTTATTACTAACTTAAAGCGCGATGTGTCACGAGAAAACAATTCTCTGAATCACATGGATAGGTAAAAGCATTAAAAAGTTATTCTCACATAAAGTGACACATATCAGATTTTAAAAATAGGGCTGTGTCAGGAAGGCCAAAACTGGGGTTAAGGTGAAGCAACTGCAAAGATGGTGTGCAGCTGCTACCTGCAAAGCTGTTTTAAAAAAAAAAAAAAAAAAAAAAAAAAAAAAAAGACATTCGTTTTTTTGGGCAAATCCCAAGAAAAAGGCCCCACGCATAAAGTTTCCTCCACATTGAAGTAGGTGGTTGGATTGTTTTATTGATTTTTATATTGTGTTTATAAAATGTGTAATTTGTCTGATGGTGATCTATTAGTTTATTCTCAAGTATTGCCGAGTCGTTTTGGGTGTTACTAGTGTTTCTGTACATTATTATGGATGTGGCCATCTTGCCTGAGCTGCTTTTAACAGTATTTAGAGCTTTGTTTAACAGTAGCCAGATGGAGCATAGGAGACAAAGGGGTTCCAGGCCTATTGCCATATCACACTAAGCGCCAGGCTTTGCTGCCCTATACGCATTATGAGGCACTATGACTTAGCATTTGGACTCTCGAATAAATTCCATGAACAATTCTGGATAAATGCCTGTAAACAGTCTATATATGACAGTGACCACAGCGAATGACAGATAACTCCTGTTCGGTAAATTGACAAAACTCAGAGGCCAAATATAACCAAAAAAGATTTAACAGAGTGATAAAAAAACACTTTATTAAAAAACTTCTAAAATCACAACATAATATAAAATGTTCCCAGCAGGATAATGGGAGATCACAGAGTAGCTGTATTAGGAAAGCAATGGGAGGTCATGAAAAAGGTCTGTTCTATTACTGGTGATGATTATAACAGTTTCCACATGTAAAGTAAGACGCTAATTTCATTTTCAGTTTACTTACAATCATCCTCCTTCCCTTCAAAATGATGGATTCTGCAGTATCTGCCTTTCCAAGTCTCCAGTGAGAAATATAAGAATATGTTTCATCCTCGAACACAAAATTTGGGTCAGTGTTTCTGTTTATTGGAACAGAATATAAAAAGTGATTGATTTTTTTTTTTTTTTTTTGGTAAGGTCACTCATTTAAAAAATAAATGTGGCCAATGTTATTTCCATCAGTATTTGTAAACTGAAACAATAAACAGATCCAAAGTTGGAATACATGAATATCTTCGCTGATACTCTGTAAGCACCTTTATGGGATTTAGAGCTGGACATTGATTTTTTTTCAAGAAACCTCCACACATTTTTTAACAGCCATCGGTTGGTGAGTTTTTAGGTGAGTTTAGTGTCATTACCTTGATGATAAATCTACTGTGAGCATCACATTTTCAGCCAGGGGTTATCATAGTTTCCTCAAGCAGCATCAGTTACAATGAATCATTTATTTATGACCTCTAGCTGCAGAGATGTTGGGAGATGCAACAAAACATTGACCGAAAGCACAAAAATAAAGAAAAAACTAAAGAATGGTTGAAAAAGAAGATTTGTGTCTTGAAATGGCCAAATCAGAGTCCTGGCTCGAACTCTATGGAGATGCTGTGGCCTGACCTGAAGAGGGTTTATACACAAGGCATCCCATAAATATTGATAATATTTGATGGAAGGGATTGTTAAAAATTACCCAACATTGTGAGTAAAAATAAATTGTTACTTTGCTCTCACAACACACCACACAATCCCAAACCTCAAGCTGATTTCTGGTTTCTCTATTAGATTTCTCTGGTTTGTTTCAAAATTTGCTCTCTCTCATGTCAACATTTCTTATATTCCAAACATGATTATACAGAAGTTTCTCTCATGTGTGAATTCTTTCATATTTATCACGATTTAATAAGTGGAAAACATTTCTTTTTGCAAATTCTATGATTTGTTCCAAAATGTAATTTCCTTGTAAAACATTATTCACATAAAGATCAATATGGTTTCACCGATATGTGATTTCTTTCGTGTTTAACAAGATTTAACTTCTGTGTAAAACATTTCCCACATTTTGAGCATGAATATGGCTTTTCTTATGTGTGTATTCTTTCATGTCAACCAGATATGGCTTCTGCATAAAACCTTTTCCACATTCTGAACAAGATTATGACTTCTCTCTTGTGTGAACTCTCTCATGTTTAATACAATATGATTTTTTGGTGAAACATTTCCCACATTCTGAACATGAATATGGCTTATCTCCAGAGTGACTTCTTTCATGCTCAAGCAGATTTGACTTGTGTGTAAAACATTTCCCACATTCTGAACACAAATATGGTTTCTCTCCTGTGTGTACTCTTTCATGTTCATTCAAATTTGATTTGTAGGTGAAAATTTTCCCACATTTGGAACATGAATATGGCTTCTCTCCTGTGTGAGCTACCTTATGTTTATTAAAACATGATTTACTCGTGAAACATTTCCCACATTCTGAACATGAATATGGCTTCTCTCCAGAGTGAATTCTCTTGTGCACAACCAGGTTTGACTTGTGTGTAAAACATTTCCCACATTCCGAACATGAATAGGACTTCTCGCCGGAGTGAATTCTCTTGTGCACAACTAGGTGTACTTTCTGTGTAAAACAGTTTCCACATTCTGAACATGAATATGGCTTCTCCCCTGTGTGAATTCTCTTGTGCACAACCAGGTGTGCCATCTGTGTGAAACATTTCCCACATTCTGAACATGAATAGGATTTCTCTCCTGTGTGAATTTTCTCATGTCTCACAAGTTTTGATTTACTTATAAAGCACTTTCCACATTTTACACAGGAATGGTTATTTTCTATGTGAATTTTGCTGTGTGAAGAAAGATCTGAGCTACTACTAGACTGTTCACTCGATTTCTGGCCTTCACTTTGGCTAACAATCTGTGATTGGTCAGAAGAAGGTTCCCCATGATTAGGAGTATTAGAGGATAGATCAGCACTCTCAAGTCCTGGATGTAAATTAATGGGAATGAGGTTTTCTCCTGAAGAGTGGTGCATGATCTCTCTATTTTCTACTTTGTCCTTAAGAGATAACAAAAATATTCTTTAGAATGCTCACTGGGATTTTCTGTGAAGATTAAAAATTATTTTTATTTTTTTTGCAAATCACAAATGTAGACAGGTTTATAACATTCCTAGGAGAATGGTTTGACACACAGCTAATTATGAAAATCTGCCACTGAGTTTTTTTTAATTTTAAGTAAAAGCTTGTTGTGGTCCAATAGGAGGATGATCTTTATTTATATAGTGCCAACATATTCTGCAGCATTTTACAATGAAGAAGGTATAAGTACAGACAAAACCAGATATTTCACAGTAAAAAGCTACTAACAAATCAGACGCACGATGTGAGGGCCCTGCTCACAAGAGCTTACAATCTAGTAGGGTTTATGGGTGAGCCAAAGGGCGCATCCCCACGGCAGTGGACAAATACCGGCCGGTTTGCCGGCCGGTATTTGTATGGTTTTGTGTCCGTCCCCACGGCCGCGGGGGGGGGGACGGGGGGGACGGCTTTTCTCCACGATGAGCGGAGAACAGCCCTCCCATTGAATTGTTCATTTTCTGTCCGGAAACCGGACAGAAGAATGAACCTGTTCAATGTTTTGCCGCCGGACCGCGGCGGGGACTGCTGCACGGGTTTTCCATAGAGCACAATTGTGCTAATTTTCAGCCGGTTTTTCAGGCGGTCTGAAAAACCGCAAACCGGCTGAAAAACCGGCCGAATACCCGTGCCATGGGGAAATGGCCAAAGGGTGAGAAGTGCTTTGTTTAAATAATGGTCCATCCATCTTTGATTGACCCCTTAAAAATGCAGCCAGTTTTGTATCCACAGACGGAGCCCCATTTTTGAAAGTTGACATGTGTCACTTTATGTGGGAATAACTTTTTGATATTATTACCTCTCAATTTGATAAATGACTTTGTTTAAAAAAACTGCACCCCTTAAAGTATTCAAAACAGCATTTAAGAAGTTTGTTAATCCTTTGGGGGTTTCACAGAAATTAAAGCAATCTGGAGGTGAAATTTCAAAATCTACATTTTATTTTTTTTTTACATTATTATTTGTATCCATTATTTACTGGAACACAGTAAATGGTAACAAGGAAACACAACTCAACGTTGATTCTCCCGATTTAATAGTTTTTCAGCCCCCTTACCGACATTTGACGTACCCATACGTCAAGGTCGGATAGGGGCTCCCGCAACTTGATGTATGGGTACGTCATGCCGATCTTGCGAGCAATCGAGTGCATTGCGATGGGCAGTATTTGACAGTGCAATGCTGACCTGGGCATAGAATTTTCTGGGGGTACTGGATCTTAATTTTTCAGGATTTTTTTTTAAGATCACTTTAAAAAAAAATTTTTTTTTTAGGAAAAGTGAATAAAAGTTTTAAAAAAAAAAAAGTGGAAAACACCCCAAATTCCGTAAATAAATTTGCGTGTAAACTGCCCTTTTGGGCCCTTACAGGGCAATACCCAAAAGGGGTATTATTTAAAACGCAATTTTTAGGTGCCATTATTTGGTAGCCCCAATCCCGAACGGAAAACCCTTTCCATAAGAAATGTTTGGTTAACACCCCCAGGAAACGAATATTGGGGCCTTTTCAGGCCCCAAAGTTACATTTTTAGCTATTATCTGCAAAATGTATTTTTTAGTTTCATTTTGAAACTCAACAGGTATAAATTCAAGTACTTCATTGGTTGATAAATCCATTTATTATAATTTTTTTTTTTTTACACATGACATTAGAAATGGTGTAAAAAATTTCGTTTTTGGTGTATTCTACATCCTGTACAAATTGGGGGGCTATTTAGGCAAATCCCCACTGTTTTAATGCATTTTTTTGTAGGAAGGGGTTTTTTGTGATCTCAAATTATTTATTTTGTTATCTAAATGGGTTGGAGGGGCAGGGTGACAAAATAACAAAGTGGTAAAGTATTTGAATTTTTTTGAGGGTAAGTGTAACCCATGACATAACTTTTCTCAGGTCCCTGATCCAGTAATGAGTTAGTAAATAATTTTTAGAGTACAGCAAAAATATAACAAAATAGGAGTCCCCAATTGCAGGAAAGGCCGCTGGGGGATAATTGACTAAGCAGCTTGAGAGGCCCCAAAGATTCTGTTTCATTTTACTGACTCTAGTCACCACTGGCCCCGTCTTCCCGCCAGGTGTCTGACTTGACCAAATATTGATCGCAATTATGCTTCAAAGCGGATGATGTAATAAACTACTTTGTCTGTGAATATGAAATATCTGCCACAGGCTGATACATCCTCCATATGAGTGATTTCTTCATGATATGATTGAAGTGATCCCAGTTGATACTCAAGGAAGTAAAAAAGTAGAACAACCAAACACGAAAAATTTTAGGGTACATGTTTTCCCCTACCATAAGTCCGACTACCCCATAAAAACATATTGTACACAAGGCTCGAGCATGTGAATACCCATAATACTTTACTCAATAAAGATGGTATTCAGAATTATTTTTTTCTGACAATAAATGGCAGAAGAGGTCAATATGTTTAAACCTAAAGGAAGTATAATCGGGTTCTCCCAAAAAAAAGTCCTTATGTAGCTCTGTAAAAGAAGGAACAAAAATTATGATTACCAGGATATTCTGCAGTCAGAAGTCCAAAAACATTTTAATGCGCCCTAAAATAAAGAAATATTTAATGGGACCTAACATATCGATCCACAATAAAACGCTTGACAATGTCAGGTGGGCAGTATTAAAAATTTGAAAATCATTCGGGGTTTGATTGATACCAACTCTTGCAACGAGATTTAAAACCGAGACAAATTAGCCCCCAACAGTTATACATAGAAATAATATCAAAAATTGCCACAAAACTTTAAAAAACTAAAAAAAAAGTTACGGTAATGAGAACTTGTGCGATGCAAAGGACGCTTTTCTATTTGATAAAAGTTTTGTGTAAAAGCAAGACAAAAAATACTAATAAAAATCTTACTGGATGTGTATTTATCAAATATATTACATAAATGGGTAATCTAATCTATCGACATGAGAGTTAGTGGCAGTCATTAAACCGCTCTGGGGCTGAAAAATAGTCAAAACTCCTTGCTGTTCCTTTCAATTAGGTACAAAATCACCAAGGAAAAGTAATAGTTTAACAAAACCAAAAGGGATAATAGCAATTTTACTGCTTGCAAAAGCATTACACTTGTTGGTACTATACGCAAAACAGAGGAGAAATTCCAGCAGCATAAACACAATCGTCACGAGCACTTTATGAGAGTGTCTTTTGGGTTCAATAACAAAAAGACTTTGGTATCTTACAAGGCGAAAAAGAGAAAACTGTAATTTTATCAACCATGCATCACGATTGCAGTTTGACAGCAATAATCAAAAATTGCAGAAAACATCCGCATTTCAAAGCAAAAAAAGGGAGAAAAAAGGATGAGATGGTGGGAGAATAATTTTTTAAAAAGGCAAACAAAACGATGGCCCGTAGTACTATTTTCAAAAATGCTTGATGAGCGCCCTAAATTCATCATTTTTTTGCAGAAACTCACCCGGGAATTTTATGACAGAGGAAGGGCAGGGACGCTTTTCTTTAAGGACCCTTTTTCTGATTTAATGCCTCACAGTAGAGGAAGGATTAAAAGTTGCCAAAACAAACAAAGAAGCAATGAAATGGTGTGGTGTACAGTTTCAGATTATTCCAAGCCGGATAAAAAAAAACAAAAGGGTTTTTTCATGTGTCCAAGAAACTAAGAGCAAAACTGGCGATATTTTCCCCTTTTAAGGAAACTGGGTTTTCAAAGAACACTCTTCTAAAAAAAAACTTCAGAATTGTTTGGAAAACTAATATAATAGAAAAAAAATTTTGAATAAAAAAGTAGCTGCAGCTATTTGCCATAGATTTTTATGCTTTTTTGTGTGTTTTTTTGTCTTTGCGTGAAATTTGGGAAAAAAAAAATTTTTGGGTGTTTTCTATGAAAAATTTAATAAAAAAGTTTTCCCATTTTATATTTTTTGAGCAATTTTAAATAAACTTGTGAAAGTTTTTTAGTTTTTTTCTACATTTTTGCATGGGGCCCAAAAGGCCCCCATATTAAATGTAATTTTTAACGTCTGCCGTTTTAGGGTTAATGAAGTAACACATAAAAAAAAAAAAATCACGAATTGCGATTTTTTTTTCATCCCGAGAAAAAAAAATGGGAAAAAAAAGATAAAAATAAAAAATAAAGTTTATAATTATAATTTTTGGTTATAAAAAAAGGGGAAATTTTTTTGGGCTTGGGTAGAAAAAACAAAAAAGTTATGATTACCGAAAATAGCAATGCATAAAATTTTTTTCAATAAAAACACTTTTTTTTTAAAGCCTTAAACAAAAAAAAAAACATAAAACTGGGTATCGCTGTAATCATATCGACCTACAGAGTAAAACTAGCTTGTCACATATACTTCACGGTGAGTGCTATTAAAAATAAAAAATACTACTGGGATTTCAGTATTTGTTTTCCAAACCCTGCTTTCCAAAAAACAGATTTAAAACCGATCAAAAAGGCTTGTCCCCTCCAAAAATGATACCAATAAAAACGTCAACTCATCCCAAAAAAACAAATGCCTACACACCTTTGAACACAGACAAATAAAAGTTATGGCTCTCAGACTATGGCAATGCAAAAGGTGTTTTCCTTTTTGAATAAAAGTGTTATTGTGTAAAAGCGGGAAAACATAAAATTTTTAATATATATATATATATATATATATATATATATATATATATATATATACACAAATTGGGTATCACTGTAATCGCATCGACCTGCTGAGTAAAGCTGGCATGTCATTTAAACCGCTCGGTGACCGCTGGAAAAAATGAAAAACACTACCAGAATTGCTGTACTTCTTTCAAAAGGCCTCACAAAAACCTTAAGAAAAAGTAATCAAAGCGTCAAAGCAAACCCCTTAATGGTACTAATAAAAACTTCAACTTATCCCGCAAAAAACAAGCACCTAAAGCTCATAATCGGCTCCATATACAGAAAAATAAAAGTTATAGCTGTCAAAATAGGAAAAGCTAAAAACGCAATTTTCTATAAAACATTTCTATTGTGTAAAAGTAATAAAACTATATAAAATTTTTAAATGTACATCATTGCAATTGTACCAACCCACATAATAAAGTTATCTCGTCATTTACACTGCATGGTGACCGCTGTAAAATTTAAACCCTAAAAACAATGGCAAACTGCATCCCCCCCCCCCCCCCGTTTCATGGCCCAAGGCTGAAATTAAACTATGGATCACCTGTACGCCAAAAATGCACAATATACCTGTAGATGAGGTCCATCAGGGGTGTTGAATCGACTTCAGAAAGGTTTCACCTGTTCCGCTTCTTTGGGGGCTTTGCAAATGCGACATGGCACCCACCAAAATCTGCATCCCAAAAGCATAATACTGTTCCCTCCTTTGTACACCCTGCCATGCACCCAAACATATATATGATACTGCTGAACTTGGAAGAAATTGCTTAACAAAATTTGGGTTCCTTTTTTTCCAGGATTCTTTGTAAAAATTAAACATTTTCATCTAAAATTGAGGATTGTTTGGTAAAAAAAATGATTTAATTTTCACAGCCTAATGCTAAAAAAAAATTTTGAAACACCTGTTTAGTCGATATACTCACTACACCCCTGTATATATTCCTTAAGGGTGTACTTTCCAACATGGGGTATTTTAGGAGTGTTTATTAAGTTTTAGCACCTTAGGGTATTCACAAACCTGTAATAGCACCTAAAGAAAATCATACTGAAAATGAGACCCTAGAGTCCAGTAGGTGCTCCCCCTACTCTGAGGCTTGTGGTTGAGCCAAATAGTGCACTAGGGCCACATATGGGATATCTCTGAAAACAGCAGAATCTATGGAATTAATATTAAGCCGCATTTCCCTGGTCACATCTACCATTTCCTGCACTGAAAATCTGCAAAAAAAGAAAAAAAAATGAAATTTTGAAATTTGACCTCTGCTTTGCTTTAATTCCTGTGAAAAACCTAATGGGTTCATACACTTCCTAAATGCGGTTTTGAATACATTAAGTAGTATGTAGTTTCTTAGATGGAGGTCATTTATGGGGGTATCTAACATACGGGCCTCTCAAAGCCACATCAGAACTTGAATGGTCCCTAAAAAAATGAATATTGCTAATATTCTTGAAAAAAAAAGGACTACTAAAGGTCATAAAAAATAAGACATTTAATAAATGATGCCAACCTACAGTAGACATATGGTAGATACTAGTTAGAAACTATTTTGAGTGGCACATTTTTGAAGTTTGAAAATGGTAAATTTTTAAAATTTTTCACGATATTTTTCACAAATAAACAAGGGTTTTTTGGACCAAAATTTCTTACTAACTTGAAGCACAATGTGTCAGGAGAAAACAGTCTCTGAATCACATGGATAGGTAAAAGTGTCAAAAAGTTATTCTTAGATGTAAAACCTCAAAAATGGGGCTTTGTCAGAAAGGCCAAAACTGGCTGCGGTGGTAAGGGGCAAAATAAAAAAAACACATTTTTGCATCGCATAGTCCAAGAGCCATGACTTTTTCACTTTTCTGTGTACGGAGCTGTGTATGGGTTTGTTTTTTGCAGGATGAGTTAACGTTTTTATCTATATAATTTTTGGGGGGACATGGCATTTTGATCTCCTTTTAATCTGTTTTTTGAGAGTCAGGATGAAGAAAATACAGAAATTCTAGTAGTGTTTTTAATTTTTATAGCGCTCACTGTTGTTTAGTATCCATGAAATTTTAGTTTTACTCGGTCGTTACAATTACAGCGATACACCATTTACATAGTTTTTTTATGTTGTACTTTTTAAATCAAAATTTATGCATCGCTATCTTCTGATAGCCCTCACGTTTTTATTTTGCCATATACGGAGCTGTGTAATGGCTTTTTATGCGGGATCAACTGCCGTTTTCATTGGTACCACTTGGGGTACATGATTTTTTTTTTTATCGCTTTTTATTCCATTTCATGTGTTTTTATTTTACGGTGTTCATCATGCAAATTAAATAACATGACAGATGTATAGGCTTTAGAGATGGGCGAATTTCTCAAAAATTCGATTCGGTCACTTCGCCGAATTTTCCGACAAAATTAGTTTCGGTCCAAATTACTTCGGCACGAATTGCGTTAAAAAACAGCTATTTCCAGGCTGCCCAGAGCCTGCAGGGTGCTGTAGAACGTTGTGTCATGCTTAAATATGCAGAGGAAGCTTGGTTTGGTCTTCATACAATATTGTGTTTTAGTATGACACGCAGATGACTGCCGCCGCTCTTAGAATTGCTTCACTATAAAATTCCCTGGGCACTTAAGAGGGCAAAACTGACCAAAAAACTGAAGCGGGAATGTAGCCTGATAAAGTCATGGCAGCAAAAGCTGGAAAAAACAAGCTAAGAGCTCAGGTGGCAACATTAGTGACAGAGTGTGGAGGTTATGGCAGCAGCCACAGCAGCAGCATGAGGTTAGAGAGTGGCACAATGACATTCTGGAGGTGGCAAAACCGTAGTAGGCCACAGAGTGGCACAATCACACAGTGTGGAGGTCACGACAGCAGCAGCAGCATGAGGTCAGACAGTGGCACAATGACATTCTGGAGGTGGCAAAAACAGGAGTAGGCCACAGAGTGGCACAATGACAGAGTGGAGGTGATGGCAGGAGCAACAGCATGAGGTCAGAGAGTGGCACAATGACACAGTGTGTAGGTGACCACAGCAGCAACAACAGCAGCAGCATGAGGTCATAGAGTGGCACAATGGCAGAGTGTTGAGGTGGGTGGCAATACCAGTCCCTGGTAAAGATGGTTGGTGGCGGATGGAGAAACTGGCAGCAGATGTGTGGCATCAGGCGGGTGGCGGCATCAGAATAGTGGATCAGGCAGGTAGTTTGAACCCAGACTCATTTCTCACAGTTTGGGTGAGGCGTCATGGCTGATTTAGTCTGACGCCTAAAGGCATTGGTGTGTGAAAATCCTGGCCGATCCACGCCTGATTCATCTTGATAAAGGTCAGTCGTTCCACATTTCCCATGCACAAGCGGGTTCTCCTTGGGGTAACGATGGCCCCCGCCGCACTGAACACCCGCTCTGATGCCACACTACTGGCTGGGCAGACAGCTTCTCCACTGCAAACTCGGCAAGTTGCGGCCACACATCCAGTTTGGGCTGCCCCAGTAGTCAGCGATCTTCTAACTGGGTGGCAGAGTAGCTGTCCAAGTAGGCCACCAACCTGTGGTTCAGGACTGCTCCAGGTCTTGCTGCTGCTGCGACTGCCCTCCTCACTAGGCGGGTGAGGCGAAGCCGCTCATACATTGACTCCAGAACTTAGGCGTTTGAACTTACTGTGTGATGGAGCACAGGTACTTGCCCTACCACCCCACCTCCCCGATCATCCCGCGTGCAGTAGTACGTGAGCGCTGAGAGGAACCCCTTGGTTCAGACCTGTCAAGAGGAGCGGGACGGATAGCCGCATCAAAGGCAGCGTCCAACTGACTACGGAGGATTTCCCTATAGTAATTTGAGTTTGTCCTCCCTCTATGATAGCTATGGAAAACCATGGACTTCCCATATTTGGACCGTGTCTAAGCGAGGAGGTCCAATAGGGTGGAGAGCCAGAATGTCGTCCCACAGCCGATGCCTGACTATATCGGCTGATCACTAGCCAGGCAAAATCATCTGCTGCGGGACCATACTGCACAGGTGACTCCGATGGGGCATCCCTGACCTTCCAATCCTCAACTTATAGCTGCCACGGTGCTTCGCGGGATCTATCTGCCACAAATCTTCTCATCTCTCCATCTACCTCCTCTAGCTGACATCCTGCTCCTCCTTTCTTGTCACCTGTGTAGCAATATCCATCTATCACTTTCATCCAGACAATGCTTCTCTGCTACCAATCGTCCTCCTCCTCCTCCATTTCAGTACCCCCACCAGGACTCATGTGGCCGCGAGAATGTATTCGCCACGTCTCCAGTCCCCTGGCCCAGACAGATTTTTCAGCATCTGTTTCCAGACATGAAGCATAGAATAGACGTTATTCACTACCCGAGTCCTGGCTATTGGGTTTGCTGATTTTTCTGACAAATCATAACGTGGCCTCGATCGAATGGCCTCAAAAACGGCAGGTGATCCACGACATGAACTTGCCACTGAGGCTGACATCAAAGAGTTACAAAGAGGGATACTCCATGTCCTCCTCTGTCATCATCAAAAAATCGATAATGGCCTTGTCATTTGTTCTCATACAGTCGGTCCAACAAGTGCAGCTGTGAATTCCAAAGGGTGCGAAACATCGCGAATATCAGAGATGTTTTTGGGGAGGCCGCTTCTGCGCCCCTCTGAACTCGCATTGGAGGGGTGTATCCGGGCTTTGTGAAGGCGCGAATGGATGAAAGTGCATGCACATTTCCCTGGCCATTTTCAGAATCTTCTGAAGATGGTGGAAGACTTCAGGAGAACCTTTTCTACACAACTACAAGATAGAAACACATTTCGCCAGTTACAGTGGTGGCAAAATGAGACCATGCCCAATATCCTCGGTGCAGCGATCGGAGACACCATGTTCCTCCCATTGTCCTGTGCACCAAAAGGTCTATCCTATTTGCAGTTGGCGCGAGAAAGCCACACATCGTTTACATTGCTGCATGACCGCGCCGGATCAGTACCTTCCAGGTGTGTAGACTTCGTTACGCCTAGGTGCTCAAGAGCCAGGAGTAGAACTGCTGACACCAGACAAGCGGGCCTCACACAGTGGTCATGATGGAGAGCCGTACTTGAGGTAGGCTGAGATGATGGTGGTGTGGAGGATGGAGGAAGAGGGCAGGACTGAATTTGCACATAGGAGCCGCAGTAATTGACACGTAGGAGGAGAAAGCGGCGTCTCTGGTTCTAAGTAAGATTGGTGTGCCTGGGCATGAACAACATTCACCTCGAGTAGTGCCGTAAAGGAAATGTACCTGGCCGACCGTAGTTCCAGCTCCTGTTTGTGCTGGCCGTGCACCTTGACGAGAACAAATCCGATTAGCTCAAGGAGTGGCCCCCTTTCTGATTCTACATATTTATAGGAAGTTCTGGTACTGCCCTTTTGTAAAGAAATAATGCGCATGAACTCTCCATCCGAGGCTCGGCACAAGCCATTATGTTCTCTGAATTGTGCAGAGTTCACCACCATTTTAAAATGAGACGGACTGCTGTCAGTACCAAACAAACCATGACAAGTGAGCATGGCAGCTGCTGCTACCATAGATGGTTAGACACGATACTGTTGTTCTGCTTGTGCAATCGCCTCGCTAGAAATGACGATCTGCTGGCGAGCCATGATACCCGGAGCAGAAAGACAAACTTGAACCGGGAGATTATGTCAAAGACGAACGCTCCCTTCTGCAGATGGTAGTTGAGCCTTGACTGGCTGCAATTGGAGCGACATGGCGTGCCACTGGCCGCTCGCTGAGCTGCTGCGACGGCAGTGATAGGACCACCAATCTGGAGCCATGTTTCTGTCTCCCCAGGCCACCGATGGTGACGCTGCATGTGGTTGAGCGTGGCAGTGTGCGTGAGTGTGAGCGCAACGTTAGAGCTCTCCTTGCCACGCTATCTCCACTTTCTCTGCCCAGTAGATTCTTACAATATCCATTATGATCGGCTCCCTCTCGGGGTTGTCTTCTACAGCAAAAGCGAACAGCCACACCGCCGAGTAGCCCGGTATTTTATCCTAGCCCAGACGCTCCGCACTGAGTGACTACTGAGCCGCCGCTGCCTCGCTGTGCCCCTGGTGCCGCTTCATTCTTGGACCTTCGAAGCGTGTCTCTTTCTTAACCCATGGCCGCATGCTCCCGACCCTACTACCACTGCTGCTACCCGCAGCTGACTCACGGCCACACAGCCCACTTGCTGGCTGCGGCACTGCTGCCGTAACGCTCTGCCAAGAGCGACGCCCCTCTTTCTGCCCGACGATCGATTGAAGCCCTTGCTTCCCCCTGGCTCCCGAAGTGCGCGGTGTCGGAACTACAATCATCATCTCTATTTGCGTGATTTCATACGTCCACTCTGCTGTCCTCATCCACCGCACTTGAGGTAATGCCAATAGCTGAGACACCCTCACAACATGACCTTCCCATGCCACTCTCCCACATCTAATACATTTCGAGTGTGCCGCCTACTGCAAGAAGACTAAGCGGGAGTACTGGCCCCATTTCTTCGCCTCCAATAGCTGAGAACTGGACAGCCTCCGGTCCAAATTCTTCATTCCTCGCTAAATAGTTTTTCGCTTGAGGTCCGGCAGGGACCATAATATGTACAACGATCTTCTATGTCATGATGTGAACTGATGGTGCGGCACAAGAGAGAAGCGGGTTGAGAGGACAGGTGAAGTAGCCGGCTGAACACCGCTCCCGGCCTAGCCAACTAAGTTGGTTATGTCTGTACGTTCCCACCGACTCTATTGGACTGCGAGGGTTGTCAGATGTCATCTGTGTATTAAGCGGATGACCTATCAAACCAAATCAAGACCCTATCTGATGTTGCTAGTCTAGCACACTGCTGCTGATGACAGCGCAGTTGTTACCTTCACCGAGTTGACTCCTGCTGCGACGTCCCCTTGCTGTGCTGCGAGACCTGAGTGCCTAGGAATGAGTCTTTGTGCGACTGCTCACTCACAGAGATGAGAAGAACCTGCCACCTCTCTGGTCTGACAATAACTCTGTTATGTTCTAAAATGTACAGACACTGCGATGATGAAGATATCTGTAATAATAATAAATTCACACCCTGGTAATATGCGATTCCAAATGAACCCAGGTAACAAGCATTGGATAAACCCCTTTGTATAATAACACTTGCGCCCTCACAAAATGGCGGCGAGGACAAATTGACTTGCATGTGCACGTTTAAGACAAACTCTGTATTTTACTGAATATAAAAAGCACAAAACAGGCTTAACTAACCTTCGATACTGAATTGTGCTACAGAATTTCTTCTGTGGCTGTGAATAACCAAAGTTTTCTTCTTTACTGAGTACAACTTGCAGAAAAACATACTTAGGTTTTAACCCTATGGAGAATGTAAAGTGCGCAAAAGAAATGTAGCAGCAAAACTTACCAGCTTTGTTAGCCGTGTTACAATATGCGCTTTTTATCTACGCTACTTCAACAAGAGAAAAAATTGTAATTAGCCTTCACTTTGTGAATTATGCTACAAGGAAAAAATGTATTTATTTGGCGAGTGAAAAGAACGGCTTCTTTTCTAATCCCCTCTCACAACAAGAACAAGGTGGGGGACGCTTAATTAAACCCCTGGAATGTAAAATGCGCCAAACATTCTGAGCAACACAACTACCAGCTTTGTAGCGTGTTACAAATGCGGCGTGTTTTTCTTTACGCTACACCAACAAGAGGAAAATAACCTTCGCTTGTGAATTATGCTACAGTATAAAAGTGTCTTCTTTTATTGGCGGGAGTGAAATACATCGGTCTTTCCTTTAAGTCACACAGCAGCTAGGAACCAGACGCTATTAACCCGCTGGATAGTGTTTAGAGCGACTTGCGTTGAGCTAATGCGAGAGAACGATCGATAGGTCTCGATAGTCGGCCGGCTATCGATAAGCGGTTTTTATCGCTATGAGAGCATCGATTATGCCGATTAGACCATTGAAAGGTCTAGTGGGAGAGAGCACAACACCTCATTATAATACACACAAACAAGGCTGGATGAAGCTGAAATTAACATCCACAACAGTCAAATCTGGATACGTGCTACCTCTTAGAGGCAACACTGACTTATGTTACAAAAAGATCACAGAAAAACAAGTCACAGACCATTTACTATCCCTGTCTTCTTAACCACCATGCCTGACTTTAAACTGCCATCCACCTCCACAACATTAAAATGAGCGACAGAAGGCATATGATTCTTGGAACCTGCATGTGTTACTTGAACTGAGCGACATTTGAATATCCCTGTCCTGGAACGCAGCATTAGCCCCAAACCTCAAAGAACCCTCCCCACCTTTAAAAAGAGTGTCCGTAAAAAGGTAGTCACTGACAACCACCAGTTAGTTATCACGTTAGTATTGAACTCTAATACCTGTCCTTGGGCACACAGCATTAGAGCGTCCCGAAGACCTGCATTAGTTACCCCACATTCTAAAAAAGCGTGGCCTAGAAAAAGGAGAGTCTTTCAACCATCCACTTCTTTAGTTCACGTGAACATTGACTATACCTGTCAATGGTCCACAGCATTGCGAAGCCCCAAACCAGCATGACCCCACATTAAAAAGTAGCCGGAAAAAGTGAGAGTCTTTCACCCACCATATAGTTGAAAACAGACATTGGACTATACCAGTCCTGCGGGCCACAAGCATGATCCCCTACACACGTGCATGACACCCCCATCATTTAAAAATGTCCGGAAAAAGGAGTCATCCAACCCACCATTTATAGTTTCCCTGTGACATTTACTATACCTGTCTCTCCTGGTCCACACAATTAGCCCCAAACCTTGCATTACCCCCACAATTAAAAAAGCGTGCCGTAAAAAGAAGTGAGTCTTTCAACCCGACCATTATAAGAGTTTTTCACACTGAACAATGTACTAATATCCTGAGTCTTTGCCACAGCATGACCCCAAACCCAGCATGAACCCCCCACATTTAATAAAGGGCCGAAAAAGGATTCTTTTCACCACCATTTATAAGTTTCACTGACATTGACTATCCCTGTCCTGTGGCCACACAGCCTGAGCCCTCAACACCTGGCATGACCCCCACATCTTGACTAAAAGTGTCCGGTAAAAAGTGAGTCTATTCAACCACCATTCCTTAGATTGGAACTGACATTGACTATACCTGTCCTTGCCACACATGAAGCCCCAAACCTGCATACCCCCACAATTAAAAAGTGACCGGAACAAGGAGTCTCTTCATCCACCATTTTAGCTTGAACTGTGAAATAGACTATACCGTTAGTCCTGGCCTCAAGCATGAGCCCCCAGAACCTTTCATGACCCCACATGTTAAAAAAAAGTGCCGAGAAACAAAGGATCTTTCAACCACCATTTAGTTTCACTGGAGCATTGCACTATATCCTGTCCTGGGCCACAGTCATGAGCCCAAACCTTCATGAGACCCCCACAATTTAAAAAGGAGCCAGAAAAAGTGAATGCTTTCCACCACCATTTTTAGTTGAACTGGACATTCTGACTAATACCTGTCCTGAGGTCCACAGCATGAACCCAGGGCCAGAGAGTTACAGTGTTGGGTGCGTGTTGACAGCGCAGGCTGGCGTCCGTCATCTATTAACACTAGCAGAGTTAATATTCCCTGATGACGCAGTCAACGAAAACTGTCGATGCTGAAGGCTAGAGTTGCTTGAAGCGGGAAGTGTGAGAACTCCAGCCTTTCCTCCTGTATACACAGTCAATACCTGGGTAGCGCATGCCCCTTCCGTATGAGTGTGGACCAATAGTAGCTTCACTTTCTGTTTCTCTTTTTTTACATTAGGTGATAAATGAGGATTGTCTCAATACAGGTTATTGTATAGCTTATGTAAAGCGATCTGCCAAAAACAAGTACATTTGGCATATGAATGTGTCGCATTAACAGTGTCCTACCATTCTCTGTTTCTGACCAAGCACCATCACACCTTCTGAGCACTCTTGACAATTGTGAAGAACATATAGTCTGCGTTAGCGTAAACAACATTTCTTTAGACAATAGGACCGAGAGTATAGCTGCATGATCACGAGCAAAATGCCCCCAAAAAGTTCCAAAGCATGACCCTTGAGCCACTCTTGTGGTCAATTGCGAAGAACAAATGTCTTTTTAGAAACATACATTTTTTATAAAATATGTACCTGTCTAGTATTGCTGCATTTCAACAGCATGACCCCCCACACCACCAAAAAATTATATAAAACAATGACTTCTCAGCCAACTGTTAAAAAATTTGTGGAAGGAGAAATGGCCACTTAGAATGCCACATTTATCTGTGTACAAAGAGGACCATAATTATAGAGCTGTATCTCCACAGCAACATGACATCAAAACCATTTACAATGCAAAACTTCTTAAGATAAATTTAGTAAATGGTGGAAAACAGTGTGTTTGAGTCCATAAACCTTGCTGTCTCTTTACAGTCTCCTCACACAAAACCCAGCAAAATGAACTGTTGGGAAAAGAGATAAAAATTGATGTCAGTAAAAGAAATGATCATTCTTTAAAAAAAACAGTTTTCAAGAGGACCATTACTGTTTGAAATAGGAAATGTTGGAAGTCGACTGCAACTAATACAAGTTGACCTCGGCAATTGGGTCCACAACATCAACAGAGTATCCTTGCCTGATTCATCTTGAGAGATGAAGTCAAACGAACCACATTAATCTGTGGAAAAGCCTGGGGATGATGCGTATCTTAGGTCTTGTAATGCACTCTCCAGCTGTGCTGACGGTACGCCGCTCAGATTATACCTGAGCTGTGGGCCAGATCAACACCTCTATGGCGTGACGAGCCACACGCGGCCATTCGTCCATGTTTGTTGATACCAAGAAGATCTATTGGAGTTACGGAACACATGCAAAAACATCGTATGTTGAGACGCAGATAGTCGTGCACCATGATCTATAAGAGTCTGAATCTTCTGTGTGTCTGGATGTTGTGCCCTTGCATTTGCATATAGCGTCGTAGGTGGTAAAGCAACATGATTGCCAGAGGTCACCCATTAGCTCTGCCACTTATGTTCTGCTTGCCTGCTGCGCCTACTTAGGCACTAACTACTGCTGTCACGTCGCTGATGTACTTGTTCCACCGAGTACATTTGGGGTTAACGCGAAGAGCAGTACGCAAACAGATGTCTCCATGATCAATCAAGCAAGGTCTTCCAATTTCCATGCAATTATTACTCTCTATTTGGTGGAGTGGAAGGAAAGTGCGTGATTT
Organism: Phyllomedusa bahiana; assembly: GCA_025379985.1. NCBI lineage: Eukaryota > Metazoa > Chordata > Amphibia > Anura > Hylidae > Phyllomedusa > Phyllomedusa bahiana. The sequence goes on from JAODAL010003280.1 coordinate 148,686, forward strand.
CTTTTGTTTTGTACCGTGGCGAACCAGAGGGAGTCCACCCAGTAAACTGTTGTTCATTTTGATGGCCTTAATGCGAGTAATCATGTTGTGAATGAAATGGAGCATCCAAGCACTCATGTAGAGGAGATTGGAGCTTGATTTCCACAATCTCCTCTGTTCGAGGAGGCACTACAACTCTGATTACTTCCTCAACATACCTCCTCCGCCTCAAATTCAGCGCCAATCTCTTTCCAGGCAGGGACTCGGTAACATCGGTGTCCTAGAAATACCTCCTCCTCTGCCTCCTCCTCTCCTCCCGCTCGCATCCGAGCACAGCTTCTCAACACAGCCCGTGACATTGCTGATATGTATGCACCCATTAAAGCGCTATAGCTTAGCCACCTTGCACTAGCTCTGTACCCCGAACCCACTGCCTATTCTGAAACCGATGAAATTGCGTGAACTGAGATACGGCCTTTTGGAATTGTGACGGAGAGAAAAGTGCCTCCGAGTGCGTCCGCAACTGTTGTCCGCTCCTCCTCCGCGTCGCTGCGTCGGGACCTGGTTGTTCAGAGTCGTCCAACGATTCGTCTCTCAGAAGCTAAGATCACCACATTGCGACATTGCAGACAAGTGCATTGTCCGCAACCTACCATATTATGTAGTACTTATTCAAAACTGGCAAGGAAGTTTCAGAGCTCTTTCACCTAGCCTCCACCTCTCGGTGGGTTCAACACCCAGAGTTCCGTGACCGCTGCAATGTCAGGCCATGTTACGTCACTTCGTACTGAGGCGTAAATGGGCATTGCGCTGTGCTGCCACAATCCGCTGGAGCATGTAGGAGGGGAGAGGAATTCCAGCGGTTGCCACGTCAACAATGAGACGTTTGACGGGATGGGAGCCGAGCTGAGCTGCAACGCAGCCAGTGCGAGGACGAACGCAGGGAGTGCGAACGGCGGAAGTGCGAACTCTTAGACCTCGTAGCCAATCCCTTCAGCAGGCAGTCCAGACCGGAAAGCTCTTTAGTAAATGTTCCTGAGACGACAAGATTTCATGACAAGTGGCCAGGCAAGGAAGTGCTTCCAGCCTACGAGAACTTATAGGGATGCCAGCAGATATATCGCCCGTTATCGAGCACACCACCTTCCTGGCACAAGGTTCTTGTCACCCGCCAGCGCTCGGTCTCGTTTGCTTATAAGCCGTCCACAGCTCCTGAACCTGTGTGTGGACGGCCTCCAAGTCAGATTAATTTTCAACACGGCCTGTGTCTCCTGGGCACTGATTTGCCACCAGAGGACCTTGGGGGAAAAAGCCCTGCACCATCCCATGCGGTTTTTTGAAGAGCGTGGGGCGCCGTAGCACTTGAGACCACCGCACCCCCAAGACATCCATACCAGCTCACGCAGTGAGCTGTCACAGAGATATAGAGGCCTTGGCCGTGCTTACTAGCCATGTGTCGGTGGTGAGATGGGACTTTTTCCGGACACAGTGCAGACAACGCGCTGAAATTTTAGATGACACGTGCTGGCCAGGGCAGGGACGGCTTTTCTGGCAAGAAATGCTGCTCGGCATCTGGTATTGGTGGCAAGCAGGGCCATGACGTGGCGGACCCATCTTGTCCACCAGACGGGAAAGCGAGGCAAGCAATTTCGCAAGGCCAAAAGCCTGGCAATGCGCCACATTCAGGACTTATGAGGCTTTGGAGGATGGTTATGGTTTAAAGTAGTTTTCTTCTGCTCCTCAAACCTGGAAGACAGAGAGGCTTCGGCTGCAGGAGACTGTGAGCCGCTGTAGGAGAGCGAGGCGGCGTGCAGGTCGATTCAAACTGTCGGAAAGGAGAAGAGGGAGTACAGGATGGAGTCTCTAGCGTGGTGCTGTGGATCGTACTATATCGAGCGCGACGGTTGGAGTCTGCGAAGGCGGAAGGCTGATCCCTGATCAATGACTCTGATAGACATGGGCAGCATGATGGCGAGAGGAACGAGCTGTGTGGATGCGCGGTAGGAGGAGGCGGCGAGACAGAGGGGTGGGGAGTACAGTGGTTGGAGGCCCGCGTCCGTCTGGCTTATTTTGGCCAAGTGTTCCCCTCCTAATTTCAAACCTCCACTGCCCCATTTGACTGCAGTGTGACCTGACAATAGTTCAGGTGGTGGTAACCACTGTAAGGTTCTTGATCATCTAGCTTATGCTTTCTTACGGCAAATGAGCGGCATATGAGAACCCTTCGCTAGGTGAATCAGAGGCTTGCCTCAAAGAAGGCCAGGACTCTGAGAGGCGTCCTGGACCTTTTGACGGCGTAAGCGAGAGCGTGTGGTTTGTGACGGCGACGACGTAGCGAGCTGGCGATAAATCATATCAGACGGACTTCTGCGACCTTCCCACTACTCACTTTTCTGTGGAGGGGAACCCGTAAAGGAGACCTACCCCATCATCATTCCTACCTACGGTACCAGTGATTAGACGCGCTCGTAAGCCAAATTCTGTGGAAAAAGACCACGATGGATCCATGCAATGACGTCCTCAGTCACACATGGGAGACTTGTTCGTCCTGACTTTCAGCATCCAGAAGCATCTACAGGAGCTACAAGCAAAGGGGCACTACAAGCGTTGAGCCGACCGCCCGGATTTTTGAGCCGCGTTGACCGGTTCTTCCTTCACCTCCTCTGATGGCAATCCCGTAACTGCGAGGCGTCATAGCTGCAGAGAAAAATTCATCCTTTATTTGCCTCTATACTCTTTTAAAAACAAATATAAAAAAAACCATGCCATTCTGACCCCCAACCGTGCATTTATCTGATCATCAAAGAGGTCTTCAGAAAAATGAGCGATTACATCCACAGGTGTTGGATTCCACGAGTTGACATTGTGCTGCTTCATGTTGGAGAACAAGATGCTGATTGATGCTGATAGACGACATTGTGGCCGTGACTGCGCGAGGACGAGGAGGTAAGACTATGCGTAAAAGCGGTTAGCATAACACTGAAGACAGATTATGGCGACGATGTTACGTTACTTCTAGACTTCACAGGGCCCTGACCCAGCGATGACGAGGCCTCTGACGGTCTCCTGCAACTGAGCGACGATCCGCTGGCATGCCGCTGTTGGTCGCCAGCACTGAGGAAGGAAGCACCTTCTCTCTCGTACCTCCTAACCTCCATGGCTCACCCCCCCTCTTTAGCCGCTTAACCACCAGCATTCTATCGCGTCTCCATGTATCAGAATAGTAAAAATTTGAATGAGAAGGTATGGAATAGTTTTTAGGAAAGTTCTCTTATTAAAAGCACAAGCAACATCAGCAGTCTATTCTCAAGATCCCTCTAATCAAACACAAAATTGCTGGTAGACTTCAAATTATAACTGTCAAGGGTGTCTAGTCAACAATCTGGACTGGGAAAAAGTCCAAAAAACACTATTCACCGTTTATGTTATTTGATATAATAAACTGTAATTTTTTGCACCTTTCAATTCACCAGTGGATGAATAGAGGCGAATTGCTGTTTTTAAGATTTACGTAGATGCTGCGTCCAAATGAACAGTGCTTGGGTGCGCAAAAGTCAATAAACACGTAACTAGTTATGTTGTGATATAATAAACGGTATTTTTTGCACCTTCATTCACCTGTGGTGATATAGAATTTGCTGATTTAAGATTTACGTAGATGCTCTTCAATGAACAGTGCAGATGCGCAAAAGTCAAAATACACGTAACTGTTTTGGTTTGATATAATAAACGGTATTTTTTTTGGACCTTTCAATTCTCCTGTGGTGAATAATAGAATGCGTTTTAAATGATTTCGTAGATGCTGAGGTCAATGAACAGTGGCTGGGTGCGCAAAATGTTCAAAAACACTAACTGTGTTATGTTTTGATATAAAAAACTGTATTTTTTGGCACCTTGTCAATTCACCTGTGGTGAATATAGAATTGCTGTTTTAATATTTACGTAGATGCTAAGTCAATGAACATTGCTGGTGCGACAAAAGTTCAAAAAAACACTAACTGTGATGTTTTCGTACGATACACGGTATTTGTTGGCAACAAACAACCTGTGCTAAAAGACTACAAGATTGCAGGTTTTGTAATTTTATAGTGCAAGGTGGGATATATCAACCCCCCACAGACACATGTTTAAATGGGTAAAAATTGTAACACCTATCTGAAATGTATACTGATAATAAAAGTGGAGTTTTGCAGCTAACAAAGAGACTTGCAGTTACCCAGAAATTATGTTTATCCAATATAAAGTTCAGGTCTGCCAATATCCAGGAATATTTCAATACAACTTTAATAATAAAGATATTCCACTCCAATGTCTACACTATTCTTGGTGAACTTTATCCAGTGTTCTTTATAGATAGAGCTGTCTGTGTTCGCCCGCGGGGTGGCCCCCGCCCCGCCCCCCCCCCCCGCTCCACCGCCGGATTTACAGTGGTAGATTCTGCTTAAATTCTCTAGCTAACACATAAAAAATGTTCAAATCCCTAATCTAACTAAATTGGAGGGATCACAGCTAATAGTAGAGGTTCTCTGTGGCAGAAATAGACTAATTTCGCTGAGGCAGTTGGCACAGCAGAACGCAGGTTCCCTATCCCCTATGAGACGCTGAAGAGACACTGAGGCTGACCAAGGAAACGCTGTTCAATGTAAAACGAGGTCAAGTGATTTTCAGCCAAATCGCAACCATACAAATCCCAGACAAGACGTCGCACACACATCTCACCCCTTCTCTGTTTCTGTAATCTGATTTGTCTGCACCCAAATTACAGGAAGCGCCGAAAAAGGCGCAGATGCTTAATAGATGATGCACAGATTTTTTTAACCTTAATTATCGCATGATCTTGGAATTTCGATCCACCAATAAAAACCTTGCCGATTTTCAACTTTGTCGAGTAAAAATCGGCGTCAACACTACACCAGGATTGTACGATTGCGCAAAGAAATTAGGCAGGCCAAAAATGAAGTGTATTTGTAATGTAAAAACGCTGTTTTCTTTACAATGCATACAACAGGAACAGGCATAGATCCCCCTTGATATTCCAATGTTCTGTGAGCAGATAGCATAAAAATGTATATTCATCTGCATTGGACGCACACTGGACTTCAGATCCAAGTACCACAAAAAATCAGAAATAGAACGAGTTAGATATAAAGCCTTCTCTGAGACAAGCTGAGACACCCCCCAAACAATCTTGATAAAAATGAGTTCATAGTAGAGATACATTAGCAGCCGTGGCAGAACCTTCCCTGATCAGTACAGGATGAGAGCGGTATGAGCTCCCAGCGTCGTGCCCGGACTTATATAGTGCGTTGACATCACAGAAATCCCACCGGTCCTCTGATTGGTCCTTCATCTCTGCACATGTCAGCAGGCTATGCCTCTTCCTCCTAGAGTTTCTTTGCCCCGGTTTTTTTAACGCCATGTGCTCGCAGCCATTTTATCAATCAAAAGCACACTCGTTCACCGAAGTACCCCCAAAGTTCGAACTTGTTCCTAACCGAATTTTCCTGAAATTCTAAACGAATTCCACTTCGTTAGAATCAATTCGCCCATCTCTAATAGGCTTGGTCATTACGCACGTGGTTTTTTGGGGCGATAGCCATTTACAATAGGGATAGGACAGTGTGCGCGTTTTTACTCTATTTTTTGTGTTTTATTTTTTTTTCTCCCACTTCTTTTTAATTTCACAATAATAACACTTGTCCCCACAGGGGACTTTAATTTAGCAAATTGCAGATCACTGTTACAACACATAACAATACATTCCTACGGTATACTGTTATGTGTGATTGAGCTGTCATCACCATGATGTCAGATTGTGGGCACCGCCGAGGCTCAGATGGTGACAGAGGAAGGCCCTTCCCTCTGTCTCACCTTACACTGCTGCGATTGTGAGTCATCATGGCAGCTATGGGGTCAATCAGCTGCGATTGGAGAAAGCTTCGCTTGCAGCCAACAGTGCATGGAGTCAGCTGTAATATACAGCTGACTGCGTGCGCTGATTTTTGCGGGCTCTGATTATGAGCCTGCAAAATGTCCAAGATGTTCATGAACGTCCAAATGGGCTAAGGCACCAGCGATTTGGACATTCAGCAACGTCCAAATGTGCTAAGGGGTTAATATGGAGTAGTTTACATAAAAGCTCTATATACAGAGAAATGCTTGCGAGTGCCCCAATGCAGGGAGTGACAGTAAGTTGGGGTTAGCAATTAGGGATCTTGGGAGGCCTGCTTAAGAAGATGTGTTCTCAGGCAATATGAAGAACTCATGGTTTTAGTTCAAGAAAACGGCGTGAAAATTGAAAATATAAATAGAGCCATGTGCAAAATGACCCCTAGGGTATGTTCACACTGCGTTTGTTAAATACCTTTTTGGCTGTGGCTTATGTACTAAAAAAATGGACCCCAATACGTAGTTAACAATGTTCAAGTTTGATTACATTCATAATTCAGACGATGTGTTTTACATATGTTTTTTCACTGCATTAAACGGATGCGTTCAGATAATTGACATATCAATTTTTGATCCGTTTAATGCATTGAAACTACAGGGACACGTTTCTGCATAAAATGTATCTAAACATCTATCCAAACAGTTTTTGATACGTTTTTGGATGCAACTGACGTAATACATTTTACATATTGCAAAAACGTATCCAAGACGCCGTCTACACACTCTTAAAGGGGTTGTGTGACAAACCAAAAAAAAATAGGAACTTATAGTGCAGCAATACTAAAGGTAAGCAGTAACTCTCCGTCACAGCCCAGTGTGTGAACTACGTACAAACACTGTTGTATCACATAATATCACCATGTTGGATCTTTCTCCTGACTGGGCTAGTGGGCGGAGCTACATTTGTAGGCGAGCTGTGGGAATACTACATTTCCCACAACAGCCACTTCCTCCCAACTGAGCTATAAATTCTATATTTTTTCTATCCACACCACATTGGTGTGTGTGTGTTGTGTGGTGTGTGTGTGTGTTTTGTGTGTTGTGTTGTGTTTTGTGTGTGTAGTATGTATATATATATTAATATATATTATATATAAAACAAAAATCCAAACACTCCATGAATGAAAAACGAATCCTTTTTATTACCCATGAAACTTGAATTACAGGGGTGAATAAAAAGTTCGTTTTCATTCACCGGGTGCTGTGGATTTTTCTTTTATATAATTTGGCTTGGTCAGACTTAGGGGCCCGCGGCACCCACTGTGTTTTTTATTGGAAGGTCTGCAATTTTTTTCTTTTTTATATAATATATTATAATATATATATATATAATATATAAATATATTTTAAAAATATTGGTATACAGCCCTCAGTCTCCTTTCTACTCTGCAGAGCCTTCCCTCATACCAGTCTCTCCTGCTGACCCGAGCACCGCACATGCCCAGTGATGTCAGTCAGCCTCACCAGGAAGTAACTGTTCTACTTCCTATAGGACAGGTTTCTGCTGAGGAAAGAGCCCAGCAGCCATTTTGTTCTTCTATAATGATTATTCCTTAGACAAAACGAGCGGACCAGGTGTGAATACAACAGGGAGGAGAAATATAAGTCTTTGTCCATATGATGTGCAGCAGAAGTCAGCTGTTATGTACAACTGGGCTACAGCTGCATTGACTGGGATCTGAGTTTGCTCCAATCCTGATTGTTTAAAGGGGTTCACTACCTACATTTTATTACACTGCCGCCTACAAAAAAGATAAACAACCCCCCATCCATTCCTCACTCCCCCCATTCTTAGGCTTACACATTGTGTCCTCTGAATGAGCACGTCACCACTGCACCTGTTGATTGGCGAGGTAAGGTTTATATATGTATTTTACTTTTTTTACTTTTTTTTTTTTTTTTATATATGTTCAGAAGACTGCTGGGCCGCCACTGATAGGTCCTAGACGCTCACCTGTCACATGTATTATACAAAGTAACTCACTAATGTATTGCTGTATATTGTGATAATGATCATGCAATGACATAGCCTAGACCCATGTAAACTCACCTGACCACTGGAGTCCTGAGATATCTGCTGCCTGGTAACAGACAGCACAAGAGAACCACAACTTCACCTCCCGGACCTGTCCTGTATCTGATACACAGCACAAACTGGAGGACCAGCGATGATGTTTCCACCATGTGATCAGTCACAGGAAGGGGCAGGGTCAGCAGTGGAGAGGACAGTGGTGGATGAAGGACCAATGTCGATGGTCATCTGACATAAGGGGCAGGATCAACAGTGAGGAGGACAGTGGTAAATGAAGGACTATATAACACCATATGCCAGAGCCTGTATAACGATATAGAACCATCAGAGGCCTAAGCTAAATCTCCTGGGCCCCAATGAAAAATGTATAAAAGGGCCCCCATCTACTGTGCGCCATTTATGATACTAGTGTTTTCTTATGTGGCAGAGGGGTTTGGGGGCCCCCCTCAGGATCCAGGGCCCTTTGGTGACTGCTACCTCTGCACCTGCTATAGCTATACCTCTGAGCAGCATAGACCAGAGTGTGTTTGATTTTATGGCACCATACCCTGGAGCCTACATATCCTGTATAACTAAAAAGCACAATACACTGGAGCCTGTATGTCCTGTGAGAATATATAGTAAAATACACTGGAGCCTGTATGTCCTGTCTAACTACACAGTGCCATACACTGGAGCTTATATACCCTGTGTGACTATATAGCACCATACACTAGAGCTTATTTGTCCTGTATGACAATATAGCACCATACCCCAGAGCTTGTATATCTTGTATGACTATATAGCTTCATACACCATAGCCTGTGTGACTTATAGCATCATACCCCAGAGCTTGTAATCTGTATGACTAATAGCTTAAATACACCAAGCCTGTGACTATAACATATCCCCAGAGCTGTATATTTTCATGACTATATACCATACACCAGAGCCTGTGTATCCTGTATGAAAAAAGCACATACACTAAAGCCCGTCTGTTTTGTATGACTATATAGCATACCTCCCAACTTTTAGAGACTGCAAAGAGGGACAGATCAGGCCACGCCTCTAACCACACCCAGGTACACAACATCATACCATACACCCTAACCACACCCAACCTTATGACACCACACAAAGGACACGCCTCTAACCATACCCCACCTCACAATCATGCCCCGCCCCTTCAGCTGACCAGCACCAACACAACCGCGGCGTTACTGGGTCTATAAATGTATATTTATATAAAGTAATGTATTGTATAAACAGAAATCCAGACAAAGAGCTGTAAGATAAAGTTCTGTGGAGGATACAGTGACTGAATAATACCCCCACAGCACGGCGACACCTGATGGACTGGGCTCAGTGTAGTTACACGTGATGGACTGGGCAGTAAGTTACCACGTGAAGGCGAGGGCAGTATAGTACACTGAAGACTGGGGGCATAAAAGTTTCACGTGAAGGACTGGGGTCAGTATGGTGACACATGATGGGGGATGGGTCAGTACAGTGAAACGTGAGTTATTGCAGCACCAGCCTCCTGTAACCTAGGCCAGTATAAAAACTTAGTCAGGGGCAGAAACTTTTAGCTGCTTAATTTGTGGTAGTTTATGATGAGAGCTGGCAACCTGGAGAGCCCAGGAGCACATGCTGGAGGTGCTGCTCTGCTTCATAAACAGCACAGAGCTGCTGGAGACTCACTGAACTGGACCGAGAGGAGCCAGCAACACTGCCCGGCTGTACACCAAGAGGACCCACTCCTGGTCAACCTCACTATGCTGTGAGCAGGAGGCAGAGGTGGATGTGCTTGTGGCAGCACAGTACAGAGGAGGCGTGGCTGAACTGCAAAGGGGGTGTGGCCAAAACGCACTGCAGTCTCAGATCTGAGATTCGGGACTTTAAAGGGGTTTTCTCGCTACAAAGATCATGTCTCAGATTACGGGGACAGTAAAAATAAGCACTTTTGTAAATGGTTTGCATTACCTCTGTCACTTGGTTTAGCAGATATGAGCTTTTGTGTAAATCTGTGTTCTATTTTTGGGCTGTTCTGGTCCCCCACGCCCCGGGAGTTTACCGCCCCAACCCCCCTTGCACAATTGGCTGGCATTTCATTCAGCCTTTTTTGGAATACCCCCCAGACAGAAAACACCCCGAAACACCCCCTTGTGCTGTATTGGCTCCTGCACCCTCGTTTACCCCCTCTAGCTGATCCCCTCATAAAAACAGTGTTACATCCTCTTTTCTCACATATAACACAAAAAAATTTCCGCCTGATAACGGGGGAGGGGCTTTTTTTGCATAATTCATACTCTCCTGCGGGAACAAGGGGGAGAAAAAAGGGGGCAGTTGCTTCCTCACATGTCTCCCCTCAGCTCAGGTGTGGTTAAAGCATATCCACAGCAAGGAGCTTGGAGCCTGGAATGAGGCTCTGCAACAAAGAAGCAGCAGGTGGCTAAAACTGTTATATCCACCACCTTCTGCATCCCCGCTTTAACAAAAAAGATGTCACATTTTTTCAGTGGGAGAACACGCCTCCTGGAGGGGGACACCCTGCTGACAGGAGGGGACCCCCCTGGTTTCAAACCAAACGAAAATTTAAACTGAACAGCCAGAGAGCTCAAACATAACACCCCCCTTAAACTCCTAAACGGGAAAAATCCCAAATTCGTGAATTTTCCCTCAAAAACGAGAGTTGGGAGGTATGATATAGCACCATACACAGTTTTCTGTATACCTTGTATGTCCTTTATCACTATATAGCACCATACACCAGAGCCTGTATGTCCTGCATGCAGTGTCGGACTGGGGGTCTGGGCCCCACCAGGAGAGTTGATCTTAGTGGCCCACACTACAGCTTCTTTACATGAAATAAACCTGTTAAATTTTTAGGCCTCTCTGACATAAATGCAAGCAATTGGTGTACAGAACAGACCTGTATTGTGCAGTTCTCTCTACTAAGCGGGTCACATACGTGTCTGTCTCACACATTTATTTACTATTTTGCCATAGGCAAACTTAAACTCTATCAGTTCTCTATCTGTTAAACACTAAAACGTAACTTTTATTAAAATCTAACTCTTAACCCTATACACACTATTTAAAAAACCTGATCTCTAACCTCATCATTTAACCCTTTTGCTTCTGAAAAAAGGGAATAACTCCCTTTCTATTATCAAGTCTGTGGAACCCCACCTATTAACAGGAGAGCCTTATATCTATAGCAAAGTACTAGCTTCAGAAAGGGATCCCAAGCCAACTACTTGGGCAGGGTCCGCCCCTAATCTCATAGACACAGAACAAAATAAGGCCCCCTTTGACACCGTCTGCAGCAGGTGACACTTATAGACAGAGGTGAGAGATAACAATTTAAAACGTCATGCCTGACCTCGCCGACATGTTTCGCCAGCTAACCTGGCTTTATCAAGGCGAAGAGGTCCCCTCTCATCTCCCCAGTTTTGCCTCTACGTTTTGCCTCATTTTCGCTGGGTCCTGTAATGCTGTCAGATATTCATCACGTGAGGCCACGGTTTCTATTTAACAAATTGGGGAAATGCATGTAATGCTTTTGCAAGGGCCCTATTCATGTATGTACTCATCTATGTATAGATTTATTGTTTCCCTGCTTGCGGCGCTGATTTGGGTCGAAGCGGAATGCAGCTGGATGCAATGGCATTTGAAGATACTGATTTCTTGCATGCTCTCATGTTTTTGCACGCTCCCATTGTAGCGTGGTGATTGAGTGGCTACTGTGAGCCGTAAGAGAATCTTCAATGGGGAAGTTGTGGGTCAAACTGTGGAGGAGGGCTAGCCATAGAGCACAAGCATTATTAAAATGAATAGAATATTACAGAAAAGAGAAGTGGTTATGAATAAGTCTTGAGAAAAACTAAAAATTTTTAATGGGCCTGCACCTATTGGGAATGAAATGAATATTACTATATAGGAAAAAAGCTTTAGGGGAAGAAATGACAGTGGTCTAGACAGTGGAGTTTAGTTTCCCCAATGAATATAAATTTTAGATTTTGAAGAAAAGGGGTTTTTAGGGGGAATTGAAAAAGATGGCAGTGTGCTGTGTAATGGAACCTAGTCTTTATTCATTCTAGGGGCACGCATTTTCAATAATATGAGAAAAATAAAATGGAAAGCCCATCAAGTCGGGGGCTGAGGATTTGTTGGTGCAGTGCATTGGCGGGGGCATAGGGTAAAATGGGGCCCCAAACCCTTAAGGAGAGGGCGAATTTTGCTGAAGGTTTTGGCTCATGAAGCAGGTGGCAGTTCAAGGATATGTTTTAGTTGCCCGGAAGGGGGGGGGGGTTTTTGTGATTCTCGATGGCTAATTGGGAGCACCTGTAGGGGGTGTTTACCTAACATGATATAAAAGAAGGGGTGACTAACCAATGTGATGGGCCCCCTCTAACCTTATAAAGCCAGTTAGCTGGCGAAACTGTGGGCGGGGGTCAGGCATGACTTTTTAAAAAGGGGGACTCTCACCTCTGTCTACAAGTGTCACCTGCGCAGAGGGTGTACAAGGGGCCTTATTTTTTCGTTCTATGAATAGGGACACTGCCCAATTTGGCTTGGGATCCCTTACTAAAGGCTAGTACTTTGCTAAGAAATAAAAGGCTCTCCTTAAATAGGGGGGTTTCCAAAACTTGATAATAAAAAAAGGGATTTATTCCCTCTTTCAGAAGAAAAAGGGGGTTTTAAAAATGAGTTTGGATCAGGTTTTTTAAATAGTGTGATAGGGGGTTTAAGATTAGATAAATAAAAGTTAGTTTTAGTGTTTTAACAAAAAGAGAACTGATAGAGTTTAATTTGCCATGGAAAAAAGTAAATATAGTGATCAAAGTCACTCTTTGTTCTCTTGCGAGATTCCCAATTTTATTGGAGATTATGTGTCTCAAACATTTGTCACAGTCTAACATATCATAGATATGACTCCATCTATGCCATTGCTAAAATTACCCCATTTTTCAGCACCCAAAATTCCCCAGCACCTGTAATGGGCAAAAGGGAGAAGACAACTCGCTGCCCCCGTGCAAAAACCTCCTTTTTCAAGTGTTTTTTATGTACCTATTCTAAAAGCATATTTGCCAACCCCCCCGTTTTTCGGGTCACTCCCCTAATGGGCGTGTCCCTCCCCCCGCTTCATTGTTCAACCTCCCTTATATTTGAAGAAGGCATCAGGGGAGCGTTCCGATGCTCCTTTGAAGCCCCCCCCCGCGCCCGGCAATGCTCCGTAGCTTTGGGAAGCTACTTTAAGCAGGGAGCCCCGGGGAGACTACGGGAAGGGGGCGGGGCTTTGGGAGCCGTAAAGGGTTCCCCCTCCCCTCGAGCCAAGGGGGGGGAAAAGGCAGCAAGAAGGTATGTGCGGGGGGAGGACTGTCCAGAGTGTGTGCGCAGAGGAGATGGGGGGCAGGTGTGTGCGAGGGGGGAGGGGTGGCAGGGGGTTGTGCGCAGGGGGGGTGGGGCAGAGTGTGTGCGCGGGGGAGGGGGTGGCAAGTGTGTGCGCAGAGGAGAGGGGGTTTGGCAAGTGTGTGCGCAGGGGGGGGAGGTGGCAAGTGGTGCGCAGGGGAGATGGGTGGCAAGTTTTGGCGCAGGGGGGTGTGGGCAGAGTGTTGCGCAGGGAGATGGGTGGAAGGGGTTTGTGCGCAGGAAGATGGGTGGAAAGTGTGTGCGCAGGGAGATGGGGGGGAAAAGTGTGTGCGCGGGGGAGGATGGGGGAGAGGTGGCGCAGGGGAGAGGGGTGGGAAGTTGTGCCAGGGGAGAAATGGGGGGGAAAGTGTGTGCGAAGGGGAATGGGTGGAAAAGTGTGGCGCAGGGGAGGATGGGTGGAAGGTGTGCGCAGGGGAGATGGGGGGGAAAGGTTTTGGCGAGGGGAGATGGGTGGGAAAAGTGGTGCCAGGGGAAGGGTGGCAGAGTGTGTGCGAATGGGGAGGTGTGGGCAAGTGTGTGCGATGGGGAGACGGTGGCAGAGTGTGGCGCAGAGGAATGGGTCAAGTGTGTGCCAGAGGAGTGGGTGGCAGAGTGTGTGCGAGAGGAGAGGTGGCAGAGGTGGGGTGCGCAGGGGAGAGGGTGGCGGTGTGTGCGCGAGGAGATGGGTGGCAGAGTTTGTGTGCAGAGGGAAAAGGGGTGGCAGAGTTGTGCCAGAGGAGATGGGGGGCAGAGTGTGTGGCAGAGGGAGGGGTGGGCAGTTTTTGGGGGGCAGGGGTTCAGTGTGTGAGGGGAGGGTGGCAGGTGTGTGCAGGGGAGGGGGGTTGTGCATGTTTATTGTGTGAGGGGAAGGTGTGCTGCTTCTGTGGTGGGGGGTGGGTGTGTGCTTGTGTGAGGGGGGGTGTGCATGCTTCGTGTGTTGTGTAGTGGGGGGGGTGTGCATCTTCAGTGTGTTTGGGGGGAGGGGTGGGGCAAGTGTGCATGTTTTCAGTGTGGGGGAGGGGTATCCCATGCTTCGTTGTGTGCCAGGGGGGGGAGTGTGGCGGGAGTTTGGGGGGCGGGGGCATGGGTGTGCGGCTTCATGGTGTGCAGGGGGGGGATGGGGAGAGTGTGATGTTCTGTGTGGGGAGGGGGAGTGTGGGGGGAAGTGAGTGGGGCGGAGTTTTCAGCTTCAGTGGGTGGGAGGGGAGGGGTGTGCATGTTTCAGGGTGTGTGCAGGGGAGGATAGGGCAAGGTGTTGTGGGGGGGTGGGTGGCGTGCTTAGTGTGTTGCAGGGGAGGAGTGGGGGAGAGTGTGCATGTTTTCGTGTGTGTGCGGGGGAGGAGGGGGCGGAGTGTCATGCTTCAGTGTGTGTGGGGGGAGGAGTGGGCATGCTTCTGTGTGTGTGCAGTGGGGTGGGAGGGGGTGGGCAGAGTTGTGTTTGCAGGGGGATGGGTGGGGCGTGCTTCAGTGTGTGGCCAGGCTGTTTTTGGGTGCGTAAAGGGGGTGGGGGTTTTTTTTTATTTCATTTGGGGTGTGGGGGGGTGTATGTGTATTTCAGTGTAATGAGGGGTGGGTGCGTGTTTGATCTTGGGGAAGGGGTGTGTGTGTTGGGAGGGTATGTTTTTTGAATGTGCCAGGGTTGGAGTTCCCCCACTTTTTTTCTGTCCCTGCGGCCCCTGTCTCTGGCGTCTCAAGGGCAGGAGACGGGCCCACAAGGGGTAAATTTGGGCCCTCGCTCCCTTTTCCCCTGCCCCCTGTGGTCTGTTTTTGGGGGCTTCAGAGGTCAGGAGACGGGCCCAGGGAACTGACCTTGGTTGCCTATGGCAATAGCCCTATTCAACCCAGGAAAGCGGGGTGATACTCCATCCCCAAAAGGGGGCACCAGTTTTCCATAGGGAAAGCTGGATGTTCCCTGTGGTGATGGGTGTCCCCCCCACTTTCGGATGCTAAATATTTACCACCTATGTTAAGAGTGCAATGTTTGTTTATTTACAATTTCCCGGGGGACTAAGTCAATTCCGTGGACTAGTCGGATCCCCCTTTTGGATCTATTTTTTTTAAAATAAAGGGGTTAAAGAGGGCTGGTGTCGGGGAGTTTTTAAAAAAATTTTTTTTAAATGCAATTTGTTTGTGTTTTTTTTTCCATACAATTAGTGATAGTAGTGGGGGTATCTGACAGATGCCTTTTTCTTTCTAAGCTCGGGCTTGGTGTCAGCCAGCAGTGTTTCTTGTTGCCTAAGTTGACACAACCCCTGGTTACTTTTACCCCGTACCCACGCCCGGGGGGTACTGGGAAACCGGTAACCGTCAGAAAGTGGACCCTCTAATGTAGGGCCCGCTTCTGGGCGTGCAGGGGGTTTTTTTTTAGAAGGAAAGACCATAGCGAGGTTTTTCCCCATTCTGATATATCAGGCTCCCGGGGGTTGGGTTTTCCTTGGCTGATTATGGAAATGGGGGGAGACCCCACGCGTTTTTTTTCTGAAAATGTATTTATTTAAGAGATTTTTTCCCCACGGGCATCCCCTGTAATGATTTTCAGGAGTGCCCTGTAGCATTCTCGATAAATAAATGATATTTTAAAAAAAAAAAAAAAAAAAAGACAAAGGTCCTCTCCATTTTTTAAACCAGCCAGGTAAAAAAAACACGCAGCCGCTAATATGAATGAGATGGTCCATTAAAACAGGGGCCCTTCCATTCTAAAAAATCAGCCCGCAGCCGCCCCAGAAGGGGACCATCACATAAGAGGGCCACTTCTGGGGTTACCGGGTTTTTTCCCGTTTTCCCCCGGGTGCTTAGGGACTGGGCAAAAAGTGACACGGAGTTAGGGTAGCCCAGGGATGACAAAAACTATGTGGTTCACCCAACCGAGCAATATAATGGAGGGCGTCTGTCAATACCCCCATTTTTCTAAAACTGAAATTAAATGGGAAAAAAAAAGACAAAATTACACCAAAAACTTTTTTTAACCCCTTTTAGACCTTGAATATGCATACGTCCGGTGGTTTTGGGGGGTTCACCACCCGACGTATGCATACGTCCTTAGGATCGCGGAACTCAAAAAGCAAGTTCGCCGTCGGCCGGGGTGTCAGCGATATTTACAGTACATCCCGCGCGTCTGCCCCGACCCCGATCCTCGGGGGGGGCGGTTAACCCCTTTAAATTTTATCGGACGATCGGGTCGCAATAAAAAGAGAGACCAGGAGAGAACGCTCCCCCTGCGTTTTGTCGGGGGCACCGCACGGATCGCACGATCCGTGCAGCTCCTGCCTTCTGACAGACAGCAGGGCATAGAATGCCTTCCCGGGTTTTTTGTGACTCAAAGATCCCGGCCGTGCCCTGTGGGCATGGCCCGGCATCGTGCTGACAGTTTTCATAGGAACCACATAGCAACAACTTCATTGATTCCATTGAATGAGAGATCAAAGATTTCATTCAAATCCCATGGGGAAAAGTAAAAGTAAAAAAAAAAAAGTAAATAAAGTGAAAAACATGTAAAACACAAAAACGAAAAATAAAATAAAAACACGTACACCGCCTTTTCTCCTCTACCAAAAGCCAATCGCCCCAAAAAAGATCAAAAATAAATAAAGTACCCATATTGGTATCCCGCCGCGTGCGTAACGACCCTGCCCTATAAAATCTGTCATGTTAATTTTAACCCATATGGTGAACGCCGAAAAAAAAAAAACAAAAAAAACACAGAATATAGATATTTCAGTTCATCCCCGCAGCACTAAAATGGAATAAAAGTGATCAAAAAACCCTATAAACCGCCAACGTTGTACCAATTAAAACGTCAGTCTCATCCCGCAAAAAAAAGAAGTCCTAACACAGCTTCTGAATACGGAAATAATAAAAAAAACTATGGCTCTCAGAAACATGATCATAAATACTTCTTTACACACTTAAAAACACTTTTTTTTTTTTTTTTTATAAAGTGCTTCAGCATAAAAAAAAACTATATAAATAGGGTATCGCCATAATCGTATCGACCTGCACGAGTAAAAGCTAACTTATTACGGATACAGCCACAGCGAGTGCTGGTAAAAATAATAAAACACTACTAGGATAGCAGTATTTTCATCACTCTGCTTCCAAAAAACGGAATTAAAACTGATCAAAAGGTCTTGTCCCCCCAAAAATGAATAAACCAAATAAAAAACGTCACTCATCCCGCAAAAAACAAGCCTCTATATATCTCCATACACATAAAAATAAAAAAGTTATGGCTCTCAGACCTATGGCGATGCAAAAAATGTGTTTTTCCTGTTTGAATAAAAGTGTTTTTTTTTGTATAAAAGCAGTAAATAAATTAAAAAAATATACAAATTGGGTATTGCTGTAATCGTATCGATAAACTGCTGAGTAAATCTACATGTCATATCTAACGCACAGTGACCGCTATAAAAAAATAAAAAAACCACTAACCAGGATGCTGTATTTTGTTCAAAACGCCTCCAAAAACCTTAATAAAAAGGTGAACAAAGTGTTGTATGCCACCCCATAATGGTACCAATAAAGCATCAATTCACACCCCCAAAAAACACGGCCCCATACGGCTCTACACACAGCAAAATAAAAAAAAGTTATGAATGTCAGAATAGAACAACAAACATAAAAAACGCAATTTTTTATAGACCCTATTTCTATGGTGTAAAAGAGAAATAAAACATAAAAAACATTATAAAATTTATACCATGGCAATTGTACCAACGCCCATAGTAAAGTTATCACATCATTTACACTGCACGGCGTACGCTGTAAATTTGAAGCCCAAAAAACAATGGCGGAACTGCGTTTTCCCCCCCCGCATTTTCATGGCCCAATGCTAAAAAAAAACGATGAACACCAGTGCACCCAAAATGCTAAATACACCCTAACATGAGAGTCCCTGAGGGGTGTTGGAATCTAAAATGGGTCGACTTCTGCCAGGAAGGTTTCAAAACCTTTCTGGGTACTTTGGGGGCCTTTGCAAATGCGACCATGGCCCACCAAAATCTGCGTTCCAAAAGCCAATAGCATTCCCCTCCCTTGTAAGCCCTGGCCATGCGCCCAAACAGCAGTTTTACACCCACATGTAAGGTATTGCCGAACTTGGAGAAATTGTTTTAACAAAGTTTTTCGGTTCTTTTTTCACCAGGATTCCTTGTAAATATGAAACAGTTTAAAGCTAAAATTGCAGATTATTGGAAAAAAATTTTCTTTTAATTTTCACAGCTAATTGTTAAAACAAAAATTGTGAATCGCTGTGGCTTCGATATACACACTACACACCTGTATATAAACCTTAAGGGTGTAGTTTTCCAATATGGGGGTCTTTTTTAGGGTGTTTATTTAAAGGTTTTAGCACCTAGAGCCCTCCTCAGACCTAGAATGGCCATAAATATCATAGCATTGTAAATGAGACCCCAGAGTCCAGTAGGTGCCCCTCCTAATTCTGGGGCTTATGGGTGGAGCCAAGTAATGCACTAGGCCACATATGTGAATTTCTAAAAACGGCCTGGGGGAAATTATATTACATTGCAATTTACTAGTCAAATTACCGTATTCCAGTCAATAAGGATAAATATCGAAAATCTGCTAAAAAATAGTGAAATTTTTAAATTTTCACCTCCACTTGCTTTCATTCTGTGAATACCTAAAGAGTTCAACAAACATCCTAAACACTGTTGTAAATACTTTAAGGGGGTGTAGTTTCTTATAATGGGGTCATTTATGGGGTATCTAACATACAGGGGCCCCTCAAAGCACGTCAGAACTGGACTGGTCCCTAAAAAAATGTATATTGCAAATTTCTCGAAAAGTGAGAAATTAACTATAAATTCTAAGCCTCTAATGATATATATAGAAAAAAAGGACATTAACTAAAATTATGCCAACCTATAGTGGACATATGGTTAGATGCTAAGTTATAAACTAGTTTGTGGTGAAAAATTATCTGTCATGTACGGCAGAAATTTTGAAACTTTCAAAAATCACAGATTTTTTTAAATTTTCATGAAATTTTGATATTTTTCAAAAAAACAAGGCTTGTATGGAGATAAAATTTTCTACTAACTTAAGCATCCAATGTTCACGAGAAAACAATCTCTGAAAATCACTGGTATAGGTAAAAGAGTCAAAAAGTTATTCTCACATAAAGAGACAACATGCCAGATATCAATAAATAGGGCTGGGTCAGGAAGGCCAAAACTGGCTGGGTCCTTAAGGGGTTAAGTGAACACTCCCCGACATCAGCCCTCTTTCACCATTTTATTACAAAAATCAATCCAATGTTGGTCCAATATAATCCAATGATCCGCATAGTCCAAAGGGGAAACCTGTCAATGAATATAAGAACCATAAAAAAAAAAGACAGTACAAAACTACATCTCCTGCATCGCCTGAAGATCATCCCCTCAACCTGATGTTCTGGGGGTGCAGGTACAGAGTTTCAACCTGCACAATATGATTCTGGGAGTGCAGCGCAGCCATAGCATAAGCTTCCTGGGGGATGGTCCTATGCTCCCCAAAGAATTGCAAGCTCGAGTGCCTGAACTCCTCTCTCCTACCACTCCCCACCATTGTGCTATGCATCCTAGTACCAACACAAAATACAACACCCTCATCACTCCATAAGCAAAAGATTTCTTCAAGACGCACTGAAGCAGTTTAAAATAAACTTTACTTTATACTCCACATATATAGGCAAGTGAACAACGTATCAACAATGGAAAAATTTTTTTTTAAAACCTGGTGCCGAATAAGGTTCACAAAGGCATATGTTCCAAATATTTCTTTGGAGTCCCAATCTTCTGTGCGAACTCACTATCAGAGCGGATAGTCGCAGATGTACGTGATGCGACGTTTCGGAAGATTCTCTTCCTTTTTCAAGCATGCTGGTACATACCACTGTATAATCACTGTATGGTGGAAATATTGATTGTAATGTAATGGTTTAGGTGTAGGCACAGTTGCCGCATCTTCCAACTGTCTCTGAGATTCTGATAGACTAACCGACAGTCCAGGAAAGCTTGGTTAGTTCCAAAACCCTATTTCCATCCCAGAGTCCGTAAAATTACAGATAGGTGGTGTAGGTGTGGCTTTTTCAAAGGGGACGTGGCTCACCATCAAGAGGGGCGTGGTAATTAAATGTTTAACCGCACACACCTTCAGATCACCTGCTGTTTTTTACTTTCAAAAGTGGCAAGTAATGTCCTAAAAGTCAGAAACTTTTTTTTGACTTTTTTAATCCCTTTTGCTCTGTGAGAGTTTTATATTCATGGGATTAGTTTATGAATAAATAGGTTTATCCCCATCATCACTGCAGCCATGTCTGGGGCAGCTGGGATGTCAGACAACCCAAGCCATGACCTGTGCTCCTGCTGTGTAAGGTTGGGACCACCAACTCTCTGGAGTTCGGCTGCTAAGACATCAGGAGACTACGCCCAGCACCAAGACCACAACAGCCTCCAATCTTTAGAGTTTTTGCAGCCCCCCGCCCCCCCACAAATCTGAGGATGTGTGTATGGTAGTGAACCCCAACCATAACGCAGCCATGAAGTAGCACTACATATAAAGTGTCAGCATAGTGCCCCCCATACAAGGTTTCAGGATCCTGCACCAAACAATACAGGGTGTCAGCATTGTGCCCCCTCACCATACAAGATGTCAGGATCCTTCCCTCCAACCATACAAGTTATCAGGATCCTACCATCCCCCCTCCAGGGACATCTTTTCCATTGGGCACAGTAGACAGTTGCCCGGGGGCCCCAGGTGGTATATATATGTCCCAGGAATACAAAAAACATACCCTGTATGGCTTTGGTTAGCTTTGCTTTTTTTAGCCGTTTGTGTGTTTTTGTGACATGCAAACAGTTAAAAAAAAAAAAAAGCTCCCTGCCCTGCCGATTAGTCTTGGAAGCCGCAGGCTGCCGGTGTCCAAACCTACATTAAATGGCGTGATAATATGAATGTGCTTAGGGTCGGCAAGAGGCATGGCCTAGTGTGATGTTGTGTATTTGGGAAAGACCCACTGCAGGGTTATGCCCAGGGGCCCATAATGCTGTTAAGACGCCTCTGCCCCCCTCCACACATGTTGTCAGGATCCTACCATCCCCCCACCATACATGGCATCAGGATCCTACCACCTCCCATCAAACAAAGCGTTAGGTCTCTCCCACCCTCCTCCCCCTTACCATACAAGTTCTCATATCCTTCCCCCCCCCACCTTTACCAAGGGGGTCGGGGAGCCTTCTTACTGCACTCAACGAGGTGTCAGGATCCTCCGCCCTACAAGGTGTCAGTGTTCCTACCACCATATAAAATGCCCATTTTCCCATCCTAAGGGGGGTACATAATGAAAGGACATAGACCCGATATTAAAACATGGCACTCCTAAAACAAAATTTGGGATGTTTTTTAAAATACAAAGATTCATACAATGAAATACATTTATTTAATAAATTAAATTTTACAACACTAAATTTTTTATAATATCACAACTATAAAAAATTTAAGGGTTTTTAAATGTTATAACCCTTTTTCTTTTGGTAAATATAGTATAAAGCAAATTCAAAATTTTTTCCTTTGTAAATTTTCTTTTTTTTTTTTTAATGCTTACTGTGATAAAGGTCATAAATGTAAAAAAAAAAAAAGTCATACAAGAAATCATGTGCAATTGATTATACTATTCTCTACATCTATTCTTTGCCCCTCTGTAGCACGCCTGCACGCCAGCCGTCTCTGCAAATGACCAGGTTAGAGATAGTGACCTGGGATGTTCCTGCAGAGAAGCCTAGATCCCTTCTATAGAGGGGTAAAGGGTGATGACCAGGGGACTCCTAAGGCGGGGCTCACACGGCTTATTCAAGCTGTAATTGCGGGGCGGATTTCGCCCGCAATTACGGCGTGTGTACGGGGCGGCAGCTCGCTGGCCCCATAGACATCCATTATCAACGGCGCGTATCCCACCGGGATAATGTGCATGTCACTTTCTCCCCACCCAGCGTATTCGCCGAGCGGGGAGGAGAGACTGAATCCATACTTCTCTGAGAACTATGGATTACCCTAATGGCTGGCACGGATTCCAGCCGTATTGCAGCGCAGTACGGCGCGCTATACAGCTGGAATCCGTGCCCAAAATAAGCCGTGTAAACGGCCCCTTAGACTCCTTTTATGGGTGTGGGTTATGCCAAGAATCACAGCTGACAGAGGATCCAGTACCTGTCAGTGAGTACAGGAGCACAGGAAACTTATACATTGGTACAATAAGAACCAGCAACATGGAGGTGGTAAGTTAAAGACTTTCCTTATAAACACATATTTAAACATGCTGTATACTGCTGGCCCCAAAGGGATTCCTAGGACACTCTTCTAAATAGCACAACTAACTCCCAGCTATGAGCAGAAACCATGAAGAATTTGCATCATTTGGTATCACATCAGTCTATCAGGAAACAGAATGGTGCTGCACACCTAATAGAAAACTTTTGTGCTCTGCGGAAAACCAAAGGTTATAGTCCAATATGTAGAAAATCCACGGCACTCCTCTAGTAGTGGTAGACAATACAATTTATTGATTCACCTAGTTCAGTATGTCATCAACTATCCATGTAAATGAAGTTAGCAAAATAGCAAGGTAGATATGCCCACAATCCAGTCCGACGTTTCGGCCGTAATAGGCCTACCTTAGGGACAGTATCAATTGGTATTAGAGAATGGATGTTCAGTCTTTAATAATGAAATGGGGTATATGCAATTGGATTAGGCAATGCTCTTGTCTCAACAAACTAATGGTGGCGTCTGTGTACAGTATAGGCGATTTCTCCCTTTCGTCTTGGCAATTCAATATATGTTGCAGTTCAGACGCGTTAATGAAGAATATAGCAAAATTTATTAGACGACTGTAATACAAGTGATAAAATCACAGACATGCTTGCATATGAATGAGTCTTGTCCATTGTGTGAGCCATAGCGTTTAGTGTTGTTCAGGAGCGTGAATCCATGCAGCGCATGTAGCGAGGCAGAGGCAGTCTTTCAGGCAGGGCGTAACACACCTGTGAGGTGACGTTTCAAGAGGCGGTGCCTCTCTTTCTCATGTCTTACATGCTTGAGAAAGAGAGGCACCCACCCTGTTTAACCCTTTAGAAACCGCAGCAAAGATGGCCGTGATATCTAAATAAATGAAGAAC
Organism: Phyllomedusa bahiana; assembly: GCA_025379985.1. Lineage (NCBI taxonomy): Eukaryota > Metazoa > Chordata > Amphibia > Anura > Hylidae > Phyllomedusa > Phyllomedusa bahiana. The sequence goes on from JAODAL010003280.1 coordinate 172,212, forward strand.
AGTGCCGATCACTGAACATGGCAGTGGGAAGCCTTGTGAAGGCAGCCATGTTCTGAATTTCCCTACTTCCAGCCGCCATCTTGGTACACCCTAATGAATTGTCTATGCAATGCATTAGGCTGTATTAACGATCGCGCCCCCTAGTGGGGAAGCGCCCTAGGGTGACTCAAAGTTAAAGTAAAAAAAAATATATATATATTTTAATGTATAAAAAAATATATATATAAAGTTCAAATCACCCCCACTTCTCCATTTTACAAATAAAAAAACAAAGAAGATTAGAGATACAGTAAGTAATGCAATCGCCTTTATAACCATATGACCAAAATTTATACTATTATGATGTTATATAGCCCAGTGTTTATCTGGATACTAGCATATAGTTCAAAATGTCAGAGAATGGAGGCATCAATAGGGGTATCCTGGATATCAATATCGGGATATAGTGTTCCCGGCCACACACTACTATTATTGATTCACAAATAATATACGGATAGCAAATTAGCTATCATGTCACCCTTCTATCAGTATGTCATGGAGTATGATGTCTCCAAAGATGTTATGCAGTATATAGTATGTGCCTATTTATAGGGTATGGTCACCCGATATCCCAGATATGTAGCCGCTTTTTAAATGGCTAATAGCGTCACATCAGCTATTACATTATCCCCTATATATTCTGGACCCGCTTGCCCACAAGTATCACGCATTTGTGCAGATCAACAGACCACCATAGTAAAGGTATAGGAACAAGCCGCAAGGTGCAATACTGGTATCTCCCCCTGCATACCCCCAAACCTGTCCAGGTGGGAAGGGAAGCACCTCCGGTGGTCCTAGATCAGGTGAGCCTGCATAAAAGGTCCCGCTTTTCCAGTTCGCAGCCCCACTCCATCACGCGGGGGTTTGCCGGCCACTGTAACTTCCGGTATCCCACCAACGTCACCGGAAGTGACGCAACGGACAGTGATCCCGTGTAATTACACCGGCTCTGCTTTTAACCACTTGTTTGCAGCATTAGAAGAAAGGTGGAACAAGTTTAATGGCTAGATCTCTAATTAGAGAGATAAACATTGTGACCAAGGTAGTGATAGCTTTTTATCCTATGGAGAGGATCATTTTAAAAAGGGGACATGAGTATATAGCTAAAATGATATTTATATAGGTTAGTGCTTACTCAGATCCCATAATGGAGCATAGATACAGAGGATCACTGATGGGAACAAGATATATTCATTCCACATCAGGGTATGTATTAGTCATATGATGACATAAGTAAAATGGTAAGGTATAAACATCAGGGCCCATATTGATATGTTACTTTGTGACTATATATCCCACCTTTATGAAAGTGGGATATATAGTCACGAAGTAACATATCAATACGTTTTTTTTACATTTTTATGGTTAATATGTTTTTTGGGTTTTTTATGGATAATATTAAAAGTTAGGTTTTAAACACAGATTCTTTCTATATTTTCTCTAAATTTCTCTGTGTATCATTTGAGCTTACTTTACCAGTAGCTTGGTTAGTGTGTATTGTTTGTTGTTTACTTTTTGACAAGTGATGGCAGGTTGCTTCTCAGGTAACTATGATCCTGACAAATGGCTTACAGAAGTGGATGAGGTCTTTTCTGAGCAGGTTATAGTGCAGAGGAAATATACACCCACATTCAAAATTGCATTTCGTGATATTACCAAACTATATAAGGAACAGATAGCCTCGTGGTGGGAAGTACAGAGCCTAGAAATCTATGTTAAAAAGGGCATAGTCCCACGGGGACTGAGGATCTCCATTACACCAGGGACTAAAAATAGAACTCCTGACTTTCTCAACAGGTGGGAGAGGGAGGCCACAGATAGTTCCCTGCGGTTTATGCAACTCTTACTTGAAGAGAAAAAGAAAAAATCTTGAATCACTCAACAGTAAATTAAAAGATCAAGTTGAAATTATAAAAACATTTCAACAAGAAAGTGACTTCTTGACAAAGGAGAAACAGCTCCAAAACACTATTGAGAGATTCCAATTCTATATAAAAGAAAAAAAGAACAGACAATTCTCTCGGGATATTACAGAGTTCAAAGAAAATAAGGCATATTCGTTCCTTAGTGACAGGAACAATAGATATAATCTTGAGACAGACCCATCATCCACAGACACTGACCACTCAGATATAGAGGGGGGAGTAAGAGAAGGTCGAGGAAGATCAAGAGGTAGGGGGAGACCAGGTAGACCCAAACTTTTTTTTAGGGGCAAATACAAACTATCCCCTGAAAAACCAGAACTCCTCCCCCCAAGACCAATAATGTGTAAAAAATAACCATACTCCCCCTCCCCCCATTATAGAAGGGACCAAGAAAGAGGACATTGTGAACAATAAGAACCAGGTGATTAACCTGTCGCATAGAATCTTGAGTAAGAGCGAAATTAAGATTCTAGCTAAGGGTCTCTAATTTGTACCTACGGCAAGGTTCAACCTATTTCAATGGGTGAAGGACCTGAACCTATATGCTAGGAAACTTCATTGGTACAAATTTTTCTGTACACAAGACAGGCGATGGTGTCTGGAATTAGGTATCCCGTTAGAGATGCTCCAGGAAGTTCGCCTCCTTGAGCGCATATCAGAGGTTCCATTAAACCAGTGTTTCTCAACTCCAGTCCTCAAGACCCACCAACAGGTCAAGTTTTCAGGATTGCTTCAGTATTGCACAGGTGATCTCATTATTGTCAGTGCATTCTGTGGGAGATCCTGAAAACCTGACCTGTTGGTGGGTCCTGAGGACTGGAGTTGAGAAACACTGCATTAAACCAACAAGGAAAAGGTCCATTTACAGACCTTAAAAATAACAGTACCCGTATACCACCACATGGGGAACTGTCATATATAGATTTGTTTGTGGAACTTTCCGTTAGGGAATTGGAGAAGCTCATTGATCTTAAAATTAAGTGGAACTGAAGCAGGGCAGAATATAAAATCATTGGCAGAGGATGAAACCATAACAATCAAAACCTTCGACAAAGGGGGGGAATGTGGTGGTAATGAATACAGAGACATATGTTGGAATGTGTCAGGATATCTTAAAGGATGTAGAAAGATATGAGATCTTGGACAAATATCCTACTTTTCTGTACCATGAGGAATTTAGGGAAATTCTCCTAGATGCCAAAGGAAAAGAACTTATTAGTCAGGATGAATTTGAATATCTACTGCCCAAATTCCCGGTCCTAGCAACATTCTATTGTGTACCCACAGTGCAAAAAACAGCTGGCCCACTACACGGGAGACCGATAGTATCGGGAATTGGGAGTTTGGGACAAAATGCCAGCAGATACATTGAAAAAATACTTTCTCCCTTTGTAACTGCATTACCCTCATACACTAGGGACTCTATGGATCTGTTGCGGAAATTGGAGGGAATTAGTGTCCCGGAGTCCTGCTTGCTAGCAAGCATTGATGTGGAGGCACTTTATTCCTCAATTCCACACAATTGTGGTCTTGAAGCGGCGAGGAGGTTCCTTAGCTGTAGGGGTTGCCAATTTGATGCTCACAATTCCTGTGTCTTACAACTCCTCAAGTTTGTTCTAACTAGAAACTTCTTCATTTTCAATAACCAGATCTACCACCAGCTCAGGGGCACGGGCATGGGTAGTACCTGTGCGCTAGCGTATGCCAACTTGCTCCTGGGCTGGTGGAAGGATCAATATGTATTTGGGGAGAACAATACCTTTGGTACCAAGGGAATAATACTATGGACCAGATACATCGATGATGTGCTGGTCCTTTGGAACGGTACCAAGGAGCGATTTGAACAGTTTGTTAACCATTTAAATCAGAATAACGGATTTAAATTTACGTTTCACCTTCAATATATTGATAAGAAAGACTCCTGAAGGTCTATTGGAAACAACCATCTATCATAAACCTATGTACACAAATTCATTACTAAGATGGGACAGTAGTCATCCGATTCCCCTCAAAAAAGGCATACCAAAGGGACAGTATCTTAGGTTGAAACGTAACTGTTCAAACCCCAATGACTTCAAAATACAAGCACAGGAACTGAGACAGATTCCAAGAGAGAGGATACCCAGACAAAATTCTAAAAACAAGCCTACCAATATGCCCAAAAATGCAATCGGGAAAGTCTACTTATTACAAAAAAATCCAAGGAGGCAGAAAAAATATTCAAATTCGTGGGGAATTTTGATAGGGCAGCTCGGGAGGTGAGACATATAATCTCCCAGAACTTGTCAATTTTACAAATGGATAAGGATCTCTAACAACTGGTGGGAGACTACCCCTATATCACATATAGAAGGGGCAAGAACTTGCGGGACCGAATGGTACACAGCCATTTTACAATTAAGGCCATAAAGACATGGCTGGATCAACCCATCCAGGGAATTTACAGATGTAGTGGCTGTATAGCATGTGAGTACATTGAGGTTGGAAAAAGTTTTCATAGCAACATCCTAAACAAAGACTTTAGGATCATAAAACGCTTTAATTGTAAAAGCAAAGGAGTGATCTATAAGGCCACATGCCAATGCGGCCTGGAATATATAGGTAAAACAATCAGGGAGTTCCGGAGATGAATTGGGGAACACCTGAACGACATCAGGAATAACCGTGATACATCATTTGGCTAGACACGTCTTTAGCTCTTATGCTGGAGATCCCAAATGTCTAAGATTCACGATTGTTGACAATGTCCCCCAACCACCTAGGGGGGGCAATTGGGATAGGTCCCTATTACAGAGGGGGACCAATGGGGTATTAGCTAAAAACCATGGGGACCTACGGCCTGAATGAAGACTTTTGGGTTTTCGTTTTTTTTGCTATAAA